>PVJH01025654.1:0-31188 GCA_004026705.1 Nesogale talazaci
GACAAATTGACATAAAAGTAGTCATAACAAATAATTTTAACATTACAGGTTGGCCTAGGGTGTGATATGCCACCTGCTCATGAACGTGAACTGGACATTGTATTAGCAATTGAAAGATTAAATCATATCTAAATTCACATCCAGTTTCTGCCATTTTTAAATTCTGTAGCTGATGTTTTGTGAGCTCCCATTTTGTGAATAGAAATAGAGTGACATAGTTCTATCTTTCAGGGGTAGTTAAATGCACATTAGGTGTCTTGCCTGATACTGAAGCCATAGTAGAAAATAAATAGTACAATATGCATCCATTCTCCTTATGTTCAAAGTCATCCATCATACAATAGAAATTTATTTTTGTCTAATTTATTGCCAACACAATCCCAGACCATATATGTGCTGTGTGTACTCTTGGGCATATATTTGATCAATAAAATTTCCCCCATATCAAAAACATTGAGATTTTAGGTGATTTCCAAAAAAAGCTTAGAACTTAGTGTTTATATCATGTAGAGACTATCAGGAAAAAGAATTAGGTTCACATAATTTGGATTTGTGGCATAATTTACTTTGCATAGTCAAATGTCTTGCCAAAACACATGCCTATGAAAGTGTAGCATGTTGTTACAGACAATTAATACACTTGAAATTCATAGTGTTCCTATGTACATTTATTATATTTAATCTCATGGTTATGTGGAAGCCACTGTGGCAGTCAATCTTGATGAGGGTCATTCTACTTCTTCAAGAAAGATGTCCTCTCCAAGGACTGGTCTCTCCTGATACCATGTCCAAAGTACATGAAATGAAGTCTTGCCATCATTGCTTCTAAGGTCTAACATTTTGACCATATTCTTGTTCATTATTTTCCCCGTCCATGGTACTTTCAATATTCTTTGCCAGGGCCATAATTCAAATGCACAGACTCTTCTTTGACCTTCCTTATTCAATGGCCAATTTTCACATGTATAGGAAGTGGCTGTAAATGCCTTGATTTGGATCAGGTGCAGTTTAGTCCTCACCACTAGCTTAGTTCACCTTGCTATGCCATGTTACATGTAGTATTCTCAGTTTCTTTGCTTATCATTTTTATCATTAGAGGAAAAAAAAGTTAGCAGCTAAAATTAAACTGGGTTTCTCTCAAATACCTTTTAATCTCAGTAAATTTAGGGTATGAATGCAGTTAGAGAGTACATGCCTCGGCCCAGGAATATGTCTAATGCACACAAGATGCAGACTATTTAAAGAAATGCTGGCATCAACTAGCAGAAAGTGGATGTTTCAGAATTTGAATTACAGCTCCCGGATGTTAGTCTGTCTCACTGAGATCCTACAGGGGAGAGCTTTCTTAGTAGGCAATCTGTTGATGGAGTTTGGCTTGGCAAGACCTAAAGCTCAGAGCTCATAATATCCTGTTTCACCTCAAAATCTAATAGGAGTCAATCAAAAATTATTTCGGGCCTCCATTATGTGCAGTTGCTGGAAAGACATGATGGCAATGCAGTTGAGCCTAATGATATATCTGCCAGGTTGCCTCCATTCCCCAACCCAAATGAAAAGGACAGTTCATAGCCTCCTGTTGTCTGCTACAATTTACTTTGCAAGAGTATAACCATGTCATAAGACTGACACATTATTTTTGTATAATAAGCCATACTAATTAAATCAATCATCCACTAGCGAAAACGGAAAGCTTCTATAAGATTTAAACCACCACAGTCACTGATTAAAATATTTTTTTCCAGGACTTCAACAAACTTTTTAGCTTCTGAGTCATTGTTGTGATCATTTTTAAGAAGAATGTCTTACAAATGCACTAATACAAGAGTAAGGAAATCATTGGAGCTTTAAAATCTATCCTGCAGAAATTACTGTTCACATAAAAATATAACAGATCTTTTTCTAAAACTGCCACACAGATGTGGGCATACACACATACATAAATTTACATTAAAATATATTTGGAAATCCTATGTGTGAGAAATGAAGAAAACATTGCGTTCATTTCTAGAAACCACACCTGAATCTCTAGAGTGAGCTAAGTGCTTCTCACTACAGCTCCTCTAGAAATCTCTGCTACGTTCTGTCGAGAAAACAACTATATATCACATGTTTGTATAGACTCTTGCTTTTTGAGAACAATGTTGTTGCTTCCATCGTGTGGGTTGTGCCTCAGATCAAGCATATGAAAGATAGAAGACTTTACTCATAAGTCCGGTGCGACCTCACAATCATGTTTAAAGCCATGGTTGCAGTCATTGTGCTAATCCTTTTTGTCACTGTCCCTCCACTTTACCAAACATGATGCCCTTTTCCCAAGGATGAGGCTCTCCTGATAACACGTCTAAGGTATGGGAGATGAAGTCTCATTATCCTAGTTTCTGTGGAGCATTTCAGCCATACTTCTTCTAAGACTGATTTGATTTTTTGCAGAGGTCTTATGGCTCCATGGTAGCACATCGGACTCCACATCAGAAGGTTCAATTCACATTGAGATCAAAAAGAAAATACATGGCCAGGAGCGCTGGTAATTTAGTGGGTTACAAGTTGTCCTGCAAACCACAAAGTCAGCACTTCTATCATACCAGTTGCTCCATGAGAGAAAAAGGAGGCATTCTAGTCCCCTCAACAGTTAGTGACAGATACCCACAAGGGCAGTTCTAGTCTGTTTTATAGGCTCTACGCATCTGAATTGACCCACGGCAGTGAGCTTTGTAGAACAATGACTCTGCTTTATCTAATAACCATGAATTGGCATATAGTTTGTGCTGAAGAAAGTAAAATAAACTCAGAGGTTTCAATCAACCATGGGTACCATAACTCCTCACAATAATTTGGAGACAATACAATACATGCTGGGCTATGCTTAAAAAGAAGAAGCATGGTGGAGGTGAGAAGAATTTTGTGAGGAATTTGAATATGTTGCATGCCATCTTTATGTCTTCTTTTATCCACTCATACATATACATGAATCTTCTTTTGTGTACTACAGCCTCAAAATAAATTCCTTGGGTTAGATCTATAATTAAAAATACTTCTTGAGGACAGGACTATGTCCTCAAGAAATATATAGTCTTAACAACATTACCTTCCGGGCATGGGCATTATCATTTTAAGAGGTCCTACAGCAAAGGTACTAGGTTTAAAACATTAGAATCATTATTTTACAGGCAAAAATACAGAAGTTTACGTAGTAAATTATCTCTTCAAAATGAAGCAAATCTTATATTCAGACTACCGGATCCCACAGCTGTTTGTTTTCCCTACCATACATATTGCCATGGGTCCACAGGAAGGGGCTGGCATGTCAAGGAAACTGCAATGGACTATTGTGAGAAATATGCTCTTTCTGTGCGCAAGGTGCATAACAGCAAGTGCTGATTTGGTCTCAGGTGTGATACATTAGGGATCCACTTATTGACCACGATGAGCAGCACTCCCTCAGAGCAAGGCGCCAAGGCAGTTAAAAATAGTTTCTCCAGACATTTCCCTTTGCTCGAGCTCCAGGAGCTGACCACATCACCTCTCCTCGCCCCCAATTAGTTCTCAGAACAAAAGTGCTTTGGCTATTTGCCACTTCTACGAAATAGGAAGCAGAATTCAGCCCAGCCTAAGCCGAATTCCAAAACCAGCACCACAAATGGCAATGACGTGGAGTGGGGACCTTGAGATATATGGAGAGGTACTCTCTGACAGTATCATCAACAATTCATTTGCCATTAATAGCAAGATGGTGCTCATTTCCCCTGTCACTCTTGCTAATAGGTGTTCGAAGGAGAAGCTGCATCTTTCTTCCAGTTGAGGTGTTGTAAAGGCATGGATGGGCCTCAAGTGTTTTTCTAGCAACAACAGAGCACTGTTCAGTTTCCGAAAGAGGCTACTGTGCAAGCAGAAGAATTTCAGTTGCCTGTCACGTCAGCTTTCTGTGTTTTCCCTAAATGAGGCCACTTAATATGTCACCAGACTTCATTCCTGCTTTCCATTTAAAGACTCCCTATCTTAGCGGCACAAACAACTGATTTAATTAAAAGGATAACACAAGAGCAGTCTACTATTTACTCCCCACCCCTTTCATCTGATTTATTCCAGATTGTAGTCTATGTTAGAAATCAGAGAAAAGGAAAGGTGTGGAATGCATCAGGGCCATTTTATGACTACGCAAACCAAAGCACATTTGGAGAGAGCTTAGGGTACGGAACACAGGTCAGCATTCTGAGTGGAAGGGTTCATACTTCTTAACTAAGAATCTGATCATCATGCTCTTTGGAGCAAGTTCTTTTATCTGATCTGTTGGATATCTCCACGCTTCCAAACTTGCCAGATGATGAGAATCACGTGGGATAGTTGACAAAGAAAAAGGCAGAAACTTAGGTTTCACCTGAGATAGTTTAAATGCCAATCTTCAGACAGAAGAAGGATGTACCTGGTGTAACTTAGAGCCAGGTAAGTTTAGGTTGAGTGGCTAATTGGACTCGAGCTATGCCAGCTCTGTCCGCAGATGTCTCCACTCAAAGTTACCATCATTTCTGGGCTTAGGGGGGACTGCTATGCATGCTTTAGGATGTACCAAAAAGTACGTTGAAATCCCGTAAATAAAACCTTGAACATGAGGAGGAAATGGATGTATGTTGCACCACTTATTCTACTGTGACTTCAGTATTATGTAAGGCACCTAACATGCTATCCAGGCTTTAGAATTTATGAAAACTACTCTAAATACCCTAAAAAGAAAACAAATACAGCACGCTTAACCAAGTCATAGCCTTAAACAGCATTCTGAAGTCTAGAAAGCTCATACCTTGCTCAACCTTCTCTATGTGCATCGTGATTCTTTTTCTCACTTTCATTATCAAGGTGTTCATTGCTTATCTCTGCCTATGTCAAGAGTCAGTGAGTGTCAAAAACAGTTAATCAGGTGACTAGTAACTGGCCTAGTGATTTGCTTCTACATACTCTGAACTCCATATGAAGCAGTGTTCTACTCTGCCACAAAGTAAGAATCAAGTTAAAAGCAATTGATATGTATAAATTTGTGACCACCTTATGCAGAAAGTCCATCTTCTCTGCTCAAAGGACCCATGGATCTCTCCCTTCTTGTCCTCTAGAAAACTGTCCTCGATATCTACCCCCAATACAACATGCTGAGAATGAATGTGTAAATGACTGCTTGAGGCACACATTTAGTTTCTTCAACAGGGGATTTACACTTTCAGAAAGGGTGTCACTTAAACGTGAAGGCTTATTAGGTGTGTTAGGGTGAAGAAGTAAAATCAGACATGCCTACCTAGGTATATAAAGAGATCATTTTCATCAAGAATGATGGCTTACGCAGTTCTAAGAACTGGTAAGTCCAGTCTGGTTGGGGGCTCTTTCTGAACTCTGCAGTTGTCAGGTCCCATGGAACATAAAGCAGGAAGATGAAGATTGTTAGCTCAGGTTTTAGAGATAGATGAGGAAGATGCAAAATTCAGGCCAGCAAGAAGAATGAAGTTCTTCATAGCTCTCAAGTTAATAGCAAGTAGGCCACGTTCCCAAAGAGATACTATGCTAGCTATGACCTAAGCAATGTCTTGGCTCAAAACAGATCCTATTATGAGCCAATTACATTATGTTAGATCACATTATTGAGAAGCGGGGGCTCCAGTGCGAAACCACTGAGAATTCTGGTTCAGCCAAGTTGACACAAAATATAACCATCATAAAGAGAAAGTTAACATGCCATAATTCCTATAATAAGTGCTGAGGATACTGCTGTTCAGTCAAAACAGTCCCTGCCATGCACACACCCAGGCCCTCTCTCTGGTCTCTCAGGTGACCCCTGCACAGTGTGTGCAATAACAGATAGTTTTTAGGACTGCCAATAAATGCTTACATGGAACACCACTCCACCATCAACCTCAGTCCAAAGATACCCAGCACCTCTAACTAGGTGATCACAGGAACCCCTCTCCACCTGCCAGCCTCCTGCTCAAAGGCATTCACTTTTACTGTGGGTTGAAAAGTCCCTTGCTTTTTCTCATGCCTGGATCCTGGTTCCTCTGCTGGTTCTCTGACACTCTGATGTCAAAATTATCTCCTGGATCAAGGAGGTTCAATTCACAGGGAACTCAGGATCCACAATGTGCTGTGCTAGCCTTCTTGATGATAGTAACAATTTTCTATCTGATTTTTAGAGGGCTCATTTATTCCTTATAGGATGCCAGTCATGTTAACCTTGCTAACAATCACTCCAGCTGAATCCTGTATTCCAATATATATCTTCCCGTACCACTTAACCAGGCACATCAGGGGAAAAGAAGGTTACTTTGGGGGCATAACAAAGGCTGTGACTCCTAAGCCAAACCAAACTCATGGCCACCTTGAAGCTGATTGCCTAAGCATCTTGCCTCACCCCATTCCCATTGTAACTCCCCATGTCTTCGCTCCCAATAAAACTGGTATGAAATATTACCTATCAATAGAATTTTTGTGAAATATTACAAGAGCAGTATCTTGATACCATGTTAATATTAGTGATAAAATATTACTATTGCTTCTTAGCTAGAGGAGTTATTGATTGGTGACAATCCTTATAAATAACAAGCTCTTACTGCATATAGCCTCAAGCCCAATCAATATTAGGTTCTCTTCAAAGTCAAAATTAAGAAAAATTCCTAGATTCTTTTCACCTACTTGTTTTAGACCAGGTCAGAGCCCTGTCCTGAATCAACATCCTTTTGCTTCTGCCTAAAACTGTTCTGGAGAGATCCTCTCCCGTCTTGCCTTATTTATCTCTTGTAGAAGAAGAACATTTTCAAGAGAAGACCAGGAATACTTGACTTCTCACCCCCCACAGATTCTTTTGATGAAAAGAATGAACATGCATATTCATTGTTCATTGCTGGCTCTGTTGTTACCCTGTTATCCATGTGTTCATTTTAATATAGTTTCTATTTATTTTTATTGTTTCCATTTTAAATAGTTTATTGGGAGATACTTCACATATCAGACAATCTAATTATTCAATCACATTAAGAATTGTGCAATCATCACAATAATCAGTGTCAAAACATTTTCTTTGTGTACTCATTGTTGTTAACTCCCCATTTCCCCACAACCGTCCCTAAGATGCCCCTAAGAAACGAGTGATTGAGTTACTTTCTCTATAGGTTTTCCTATCCTGGGTTTCAAAATTCATATACAACATGAACAAAAATTTTAAAACCAAAAATTCACAAAACAAAACGGAGAAAAGCTCGGATGAAAAGAAAGCATAGGGCTGAGCCCCGGTGGCAGAGTGGTTGTGCGTGGGACTGCGGTCCACTGGACTGGCTGTTCAAATCCAGCAGCAGCTCTCCAGGAGCAAGACTGGACCACCTACTCCCACCTGAGAGCAGTGATGCCCCCCCCAAAAAAAGAAAAGAAAACAGAACATATTTTTTAAAAAAACTTTCAAATGTCTCAGAAGGGAGATCAAGCAATAACATTCTCCATTTTAACCCAGCTACATCTGCTGTAATCAACTTTATAGTGCTCGTTGTTAACAAGGCTTTAAGTTAGAGCATTAGTGCACATGGAGACTTTGCAAATGGATTGTGGGATTCCAGAGTCTTCTGCAAAGGTGTGCAGGCTTTAAACTCTGGCACATGCCCTCCTTGAGATTTGGACTTGATCATACAGACTGGTGTGCTCCTTCAACGTTTCCTCACTTAGATGCTTGCTTGTTTGAAGATGAGCCTTTAAGACCCCACATGCCATGCTTTATGAGAACCCAGCACTGTTTAGTTTCTTTAACACACTTTGCTACTGCAACCATATCGTCAGCAATCTCTTCATGGGGGCGAATATTGACTAAGGCCATGTCATAAGAACTGTTGGAGACTTCCCTCTTGGAGAGGTGAGAAGAAGGGAGAATCTTTTTCTTCAACCCTGGGTTCCCCAAACTCTTTCTTTTTAACTCACAAGCTTTGCAGCTTGCTAATTCTCCCACCTTTCTGTTCCTCCTTCCTCTGCCTCACTCTCTTCGGCCTGGTTTATGTTCAGTGTGAGCCCAGGCAGACCAAGCTCAGCCCTTGGCCCCAGCAGAAGCACCGAAAAGCTGCCCAGCAGCAATGCCTTGGCCAGTGGAGCTCCTACATGGACAGCCTCATGGCAGACGGGACCTGTCAGCCCACAGCCACCATGGCTTATAAGCACTCGCCCTATGTCTGTGCCACTGTCCCTGAGAAAACCTTCATCTGCCGAGGTTGGAGTTCTTGTTGGCAAAGACCGGTCATGTTTTATCATGAATGGGCTGGTATTTGGGGGCCAGAAATGTTCTGTGATCTGGGACTCACTGCTGCTGGACGGGGAATCGGCAGGGATCTTCGCATCAAGAGTGCTGGTCACCTTCAACCTCACTGTCTCCATGAGTGCAAAGACACTAGTCCTGCTAATGGACAGGACAGGTGTCCACGGTGGTTTCATCAACAAGAAATGTTATGAAATGGCTTCCCATCTGTGGCATTCCCTGTACAGACCTCATCTGCCCCTTCTCCCCGCCACTTCCCACTGCTTTTGCAACCCCCCTTTTTCCCATACACAGACACCATTTTTATTTCAGGGGCCTTTACATCCCTTATTGCTGTTCAAACCATATGGGGTGGGGTTCAGGGTATAGGACCTTATGTTCTTCATATTCAATAAACTTGAGAAATGCCATGACACGCTCCAAAAGAGTCAAAATGCAGGGTAGGCCTAAGTTTCTATTTCAGAGAAAACCTGTGACTTCCCTGAAGCTAATGCAACACCTGGAACCAGGAACCAGGAGGAGGCATTCAAAATTTAACAAGTCCCTGACAGCCAACCAGAGAAGGACATGGAAAGCAGCTCACCAATAGAGAACAGACACCGTCCCTCGAATGGGACTCTATGGTGGGTAACGGGGAAAGGGCATGCCCCTTATGTAATCTGAAGCTATAAAAACTTAGCTTTGAGTGGCAGTTGGGATCGAGGCTACTGGAAAACCACTGTGCTGGGCAGTGGTGTGAGCCAGACCCTAGCTTAAACTAGAAAATAAGCTCCTTTTGTTCCTTTGCATCTTGAGTGCTGTTTTCTGAGCTTCTTGGGTAAGTTTGTCTCCCCAGATCCAACAGGGGCTGGATAGACAGATACCTCCCCCTACCAATCCCTCCTTCTGTGTGTGGTGGGAATATGTTGGTTTGGAGGTTGTGTTTTTTTTCTGAAGAAAAAAAGATTCTACTAAAAAAAAAAAGAATTAATTTTGGGAGCTGGAATTAAGCTTTAGCCCAAATGCATTCATGTATGCATGGCTATATTGGCCCTTGGTTCACTTTGGAGACATCATTTTGTGAAGTTTGGTGCCCAGGCTGTCATCTGCAGGGATCCTAGCAATCTTGAAACCCAACTGGTTTGTCAGGGTTCAGAGATAAGCTAAGCTCTCACACATAAACACACACACACACACACACACACACAGCAGCAGCAGCAACAGAGTCAAGCCACAGTTATATTAAAACATAGAGTTACTTCAAAAGAGGATCCTTCTTTTTGAATCAAGAAGGACAATGTAAACATTGATAATACACAACGTTTTGCTC
This sequence comes from Nesogale talazaci, assembly GCA_004026705.1. NCBI lineage: Eukaryota > Metazoa > Chordata > Mammalia > Afrosoricida > Tenrecidae > Nesogale > Nesogale talazaci. The sequence continues at coordinate 9,576 of PVJH01025654.1, forward strand.
CATAGGTGAAGCAGATGGCCGTACAGGAGTTCAGAAAGGTCACTGTCTGGAGGAACACTTCTCGTTTTTAAATGGCACTTCCAAAGGGAAGGACTTTGTTACTCTCCAGATGGTTAAATGACTTTCTAATTAGTTACTCAGTCAGCCCTTGCTGCTCATGCTTTTTTGTCTTTTAAATTTATCTTGGTTGTGCTTGGGGTAAGGTGATTGTATTGGTGGTGTCATCAATTTACCCAATAATAAAGAACACTGCTGAGAAAAAGGAAATTATACATGTACCGACCAGCTTTTCAAACTGAAATACATGAATTATTGACTTATACAGATTAAAAATTTAAGTGACTACACTCATTTTACATAAAAATGGGGTTACTTATAGGCTAACTCTTTCAATACCATTAATTCACAAAGGCAGAACTGTCCCGACCAGACAAGTACGTGTCATAAGAAAGCAAGAAGTTTCCAACTTGGATGTGTTTCCCTTAAGTCCAAGGTAGTATATTAGTGCCTTAAATCTGCTACTGATGCGTTTGATGGAAAGCCCAGTTCATCTAATGGGGTTTCCACATTGAATCCTATCAAGGATGTCGTGAGTCTTGAAAGGACAGAATCTGAAGTCCCAGTTTTCTATAGCACAAGGCCTGGGCCACCAAATCCTGGATAGAAACTAGGTCAGGATGGTCCAGTTAGAAACATGAAATTGGGCATCTTCTCTACTTGGGGTCTATACAAGTATCATTAAATATATATTTTTTTCCGAATGGAAGGTTCTGATCACTTTCTCAGAGACATGTAACCCTCTCCCAGTTTCTTGACTTGAATGGTAGTATGGTTTATTACTCTGGCAGGGTTGTCTGATGATTTTGAGGAACCTCATTGATGTACATCACTCCACTTTCTTATTGCTTGCATAGTTTCTCCTGAGAAGTCAGAGTTGAGTTTACCCTTATCAGTTTATCTTTGAGGATGAGTCTGTTTTTTTTTTCTAGCTGTCCATAGGATTCTAAACTTTAACTTGAAATTGGAGAATTTGATTAGCAGTTTGGGGTTGTTTTGTTGTTGTTGTTGTTGTTTTTCAGAGGCAGTGTACTAGCTTGGGTCCTTTTAATTTCTTGAATAGTGGTTTTCATTTTTTATGATCTTGGATAAAGTTTCTTACGATTTCTTATACTATTTATCTGTTTGGATTTCTTGTTTCATTTTGTTCTTGGATCTTAATGAGATGTAGGTTGCCTCTGTTGACGGTATCCTCCATCATTCTCGATATTTGTTCAGATTCCTTCGTTTTATTTGTTGATTTTTTTCTCTCATCAGTTGTAGTCATATTGATTATCTGTGCGCTCACTGGGTCAATTTTCCTTTTCTTGTATTCCTCAGGTATTTTATTAATTTGCTTAAGTCTGTTTTTTCATTGTTTATTTTCTGGCATTCCTTTTTGCTAAATGACTTCAGCTTTTTTGTTCCCCTTAGTGCTCCTATTTTTCCTGAAGGGATCTAAGCATCACTCTTCTGAATTCTGTCCTGATAGTTCCAACATTTGTTATTTAGACTAGTCCATTGTGTCTGGGTGATTTTCATTCATTTGTGTTCGTTTTTCTAGATTTTCTTGAGGTCTACTATGATTGACTGCTCTTTCTTCTGCACTGTGGTATAGGTCTTAGTGATGTGTGAGCTGATAAGGCCTGTAGGGGTACGTTACTCTGTCTAGCTATGTGGGGAAGCTATAACAGAAGCCAGAAATCATGCAAGGTAAAATAGAGAAAAGGGGAGAGATATGATTAAATGTAGAAAGTGAAGGAGGGAGCAAGAGATAAAATAAAATTAAAATAATGATAGTTGTTATGAGCAAGTCTCTGGATAAGTCAATAGATTCTTTTTTAAATAAGAACAAATGAATTTTAAGAGTGGTAATCTGAATTAATAATTTTCATGAAAATATATTTCATGATTAAAGAGAGAAAGAGAGAGAGCAGAAAGTGATAATAGATGGGGCAAAAAAATAGTGAAAGCAGTTATTCAGACCACAATAGAAGGTAGACAGAGATGACATGATGATAGATAAATAGACAGACAGATAGATGAGAGGGGCAAGAAATATTGTTAGAGAAGAGATAAAGCAAAAAGAGGTAGGGAGGATGAATAGAAACTAGCGAGAAGACATAAAAAGAGCAGGACAAAAAATGCAGATGCGTAGAGCTACAAGAGAGACAACAGAGAGAGAAGACCAGGGTGCAGCATATAGAGGTACTGCCGTTCTTTCCTATGGTAGCTTGACTGTGGGTTGGTGGATGCACTCAGGGGATAAAGATAAAAAAGCGAGGAATATAACCTTGCTTGGTTTGGTAACATCAAGCATCCTGTGGGAGGAGGTTCCTGCTCCTTGGGTTGTAACACAGTGTGCATGTATGTGCTGCTTGGGGTGAGGGAATGCGCATGTGGTGGGTGCCAGAGAAAAAGAAAAAAAGAAATGATGAAAAGTCTAACTTTGTGTGAGAATGTCGGCAACAAGCTGTCCACATGCGGCCCCAGAAGCCAGCAGGTCTGCTGGTTTGGCTGCCTGAGTTATCGCTGGATTGAGGAGAATGTGCCAGAGCAGAATGTGGCTCACAGAAGGGACTTGTACTGCGGGGCAGCGGAGAAAGGAAGTGTATCAGCAGGTGTTGCTGCTCTCCAACTGTAAAAACCTTGGGTCTGCTTAGCTTTTAGAATGACCTTCTCAATGCCAGCAAGGGCAGGGGTAGCTTTGAGTGGACCCTCTCTGGGAGTGACTCATGAGATATTTTCTATTCCCTGGTTTAATGCATGCTAACTGGCATGCCTGTCTCCAAGTCAGCAGCTAAATCTGGCAGGCACCATTCTAGGGAGTGAAGATATATTTGTTGAAAAGTACAAATATAACTAAATATGAGTAAATCACTTACATGCAGTTGATAGAAATGAGAAAATATCTTTAAATGCAGATAATTGAATAGCTAGTAACTAACAGGATTACAAAAGGAAAATTGTTGCTGTTAACAGGGGTCCAGCTAGCTCCACACTCTAAGACAACCCTAAGCGTGGTCCCATCCTGTATCTACTCCGGGCCATTTTGATCCATGGGGTCATCCCCAGTTCCTTTTCAAAAATAGATTCCCAGGACTTTCAACCTACTTTGACATCATGTGGAAATTACACTGGCACATTTTCAGCATCATCTGAAGTCTTAAAGGCTTGAAGTTAAACAGGGGGCCATCTAGCAGGCAAGCAACAAAGCCCTCATGGACGAAGCACACCAGTCTGAGTGATCACAAGTTGTTGGACACAATCAGGGGTCAGGCGGAAAAGCCAAAGCAAACAATCATATCAATGCAAATGAGAAGTGTTGGAGTGGAGACCCAAAACCTATTTTTTAGACTATTGGTCATCTGCTCACAGAAGGGTCACAAGGAAGGAATGAGCAGGCTGTGTGCAGTAAAGCACCCACAAAGCAAACAATATTCCTATAGTTCTATATATGCTTCCTCCTCTCTACTATCACAGCCTACTTCTACCTTACAAACCCAGCTCTATCAGAGCATGTCCATTGGGACAGATAAGAGCCCTGGGTGCACAGAACCCAAGACATAACAGTTTCCCCCAGGAACTGAGTATAACATATCACCCACCTCCACCCTCCCGAAAGGGTCAAACAGCAGAAATATGAGGGAAGGGAGACAGTGGATGATATAAGATATGAAAATAGCAATAATTTTTAAATTTATCAAGGGTTCACTAGGGTGGGAGGATGGGAAAATAAGAGGACCTGATGCCGAAGCTCAAGTAGAAAGGAAATACTTTGGAAATGATGATGACAATATATACAAAAATATGATTGTTACAGTAGATCTATGGATTAATATAAACGCTGAAATATCCCTGTATAATAAGATTATATAAAAAGACCATTTCAGAGTAAAAATAAATAAATAAACAAAGTCAGCATCAGAGTAGGACTGGTGGTAACAGTGCATTAAGCTCTTTGATCAGGACTAGATCTCCTGCACACAAGTTTAATTCCACCATTAAACATCTCACACACACACACACACACACACACACACACATTCCATTGCCCTGAAGTCTATTTCAACTTCGTTCTCTCAGACTATAAATATTTAAAGGAGCAGAAAGTTTCGTCTTTCTCTCATGGTGTGGCAGCAATATTTGAACTGCTGACTTTGTACACAGTAGCACAATGCTTAACCCAGAGTACCACAGAGATCTTTGAAAGAAAATCTGCCAACTGTACTTGAACTCTCTGTTTCTTTTTAATAAAGTGAGGGCATTTGTGACAGAGGGTATAAGTGTTCAGCTGCTTATCAAAAGATCAGTAATTTGAATCCACAAATGAAAGAAAAATGTAGCTGTCTCCTTAAGAAAACTATTTCCTTAGAAACCCAAATTCAACTCAGTGCTATGGGGTTGAAATGGTTGGCAATCAACTCACTAGTCATGCATTTGCTTTTATAAAAACATGTGCAAGTTTTTCTCCCCTTCAACCTGACAGGACAGAGCCAGAGAGCCTGATAGCCTATGAGAACTGAAAATTGAGAGCACTGTCCCTTCTGTCTCGCCACCACTACCGGGCCCACCAGTCCTACCAACCCATTCACAGAATCGGTGTGCCTGATCGATCCAGTAGATCCAGCTGAACTAGCCCTTGCAGCCTGAGCTGCTGGAGTTACCTGGATCCTGAGTTAATGGCAGGTGAAGCCCATCTTTTGGCCCAGCCAGTACAACTTGAGTGATCAGTGACTTGAGACTCTTGCTGGCCAGTTCTGCCTAAGCAGATCAGGTAGCCAGTGCAGCAGGCTTTCAGCAGCAGTTCATCCTGCCCCTGCCTACTTGGGACACCAGTGTCACCAGCTGCACACAGGGCCTGCCACTCCAGCCCCAAACACAGAGCAGGATTGCCACCCACAGACCTGGCCAGTCACCCTCAGTGTGTTTACACACTGCACATAAAGTACCATATCCAGTGATACCAAAATACCATGTAAGTTACTCTTCACATTAGCAGTCTTTACAGTAAAGCAAGAGAAACAAACTGCAATGTCTGAAGAGGATCGGAACGTAGCAACATACATAGAGGGAGCATCCTTGGAACCACCACAGAAATATTCAGAATGCTTCTTAGAGTCATCCAGGATAAGAAGGAATCAATACAGAAGAAGGATTTAAAAATCAAGTAGATAGAATACACTTACAAAAGGGAAATATAAGAGTTAAGGAATGACACAGAAGAAGCAAAAAAGCAATAAAAGACCTTATCAACAATCTGGAAGTGGCAAAGAATCATATCAACAACCTCACTGACCGTCAAGCAGAATTCAAGAAGCGTGAAAAACAAGCAAACAAGATAATCAAAGAAGGTGAGGAAAACCTGAGAAAAATGAGCAATGTTATGAAGAGAAATACTATTAAAATTACTGGGATAGTAGACCAAAATGTAAGGAAGAAATCAATATGTACAATAGCAAGGGAATTTCTGGAAGACCTCTTCCCCAGTGTAATGAAGAAGAATCAGATAATCATCCAGGGAACAGGGAGGACACAAATCAAACTGAACTCCAAGAATAACACACCAAGGCATATAGTAGTCATATTATCTGTCAGAAGAAAAGGAGAAAATCATAAGAGCAGCCAGAGAAAAAAAAGTCTTAATCTATAAGGGCAACCAGATAAGAATACATTCAGATTCATCAGCAGATACCATGAAGAACAGAAGTGAATGGGATAGCATCTAATGAAGGTTGGAGAATAGTGGGAACCAGGAATCCTTTTTCCTGCCAAACTATCTATGAAAACAGGCAGAAAGGTAAGAATTTCCCAGATCAGAAAAATTCAGAGAATACATTACTAAAAAAACCCAGCAGTACAAAGATGATTTTCCAACTGACTTTCAACAGAAGACCAATGTCCACAAAATATAAACATGAGACCACGACACATTGTAACACTATCCAGAAGTCAACACACTGAAAGCATCATTCAAGATGTCTTTGACCCTATGGGAAAAAGAAGGCAAGAATACCCCCCACTCCATCCCCACAAATACACATCACACTGCTAAAGAGAGAGGTAGCAAAATATCTATCACAAAAGGTAGGAGATGACAGCCAAAAATCAACAGATGAATGCAATAATGTTGAATGTCAATGGCTTGAATTCAACCATTAGAGACAAAGGCTAACAGATTTGTTAGGAAACAAAATCTATCAATCTGCTGTCTGCAAGAGACACATCTCAAGCTCCAAGACTAAAATGGGTTAAAGATCAAAGACTGGCAAAAAGTTTAATAAGATCATGGCAATCTAAAGGAAACAGGAGTCGCAAGTCTAATCGCTCAACAAAATCAACTTCAAGGCGCATGACTTAATAAGAGATAAGTGTGGGCATGTTGCAATGCTTACAGGAGCAGTAGCCCAAGAGCCAGTGAGCGTAATCAAATATATAAGTCCATTGAAAAACCCACAAACTTTGTCAATCAAATCCTTCAAAAGATTAGGAAAGAAACCACAGGATGGATATCCATAGCAGGAGATGTCAATATACTGTTCTCTACATGAGAGAGATCAGTGGGAAATAAAATTAACAAGAAGGCATTAGAACTAGACTACATGGTTAGACAATGTGATCTGATGGACACATTCAGAGTGCTGTATCCAAAGGGTAAAAAAATATATATATTTTCAAATGTACTTGACTCATTTTTGAAAATAGACCACATGTTGGGAGACAAGTCAAGTTTCAGTAAATTCAGACATATAGAGATCACTTGAACTTCCTTCTCTGACCAGGATGTCATAAAAGTGGAAACAAAAAAAAAAGAAAGATTTAAAAGGGGGGGGGGGGAGATACTTAGAGGATGAAAATTTACTTCTTCAAAATGAGTGGGGAAAAGCCCAAATTAGAAACTAAATTAGGAAATTTCTAGAAACCAATTAGAACAAGAGTACAGCACACCAAAATCTATGGGATACAGCAACAATAGTTATCAGAAGTTATTTAATAGGGAAAAATGCACATATGAAGAAGGAAGAAAGATAGATGCTTGATAGTCTATCACAAATCCTCCTGCAGTTAGGACAGAGCCAAACAGAATAATCCTTCTAATAGCAAAGGAAAATAAATTACAAAAATTAGGGTGAAGATAAATAAGTAGAAAAAAAAACTCTGGGAAAAATTACTCAATGAAAAGCTGGTTCTTTCAAAGGGTTAATAAGATCAACAAACTGTTGGCAAACCAAACAAAAGATAGGAAGGAGCAGGTTTTAATACTGGGTAGAGCAATGAAACAGGTAAAAATTACTATGAACCCTAGTGAGAGAAAAAGAATAGTTACACAGTATTATAAAGGACTGTACTTCAATGAGTACAACAACTTGGAAGATATGGACAAATATTTGGAAAAACAAAACCTTTCCAGATTATCTCATATAGATGTCAAGAACCTGAACAGACCCAAAGCCAAAGGAAAAGCAGGTTATTAAGGACTCAGCCCAGAAGACTTTCAGGGGAATTATATGAAGTATCCAGGGAAGAGCTGACACCAATTCTACACAAGTCCTTCCAGAAAAATTGAAAAGGACTTAAACTCCCAAGCACATTCTAGTAAATGTGAAGCTAGTAAAACATGGATCTCCAAACTAGGCAAGGATCCTACAAGAATCGAGGACTAATTGCTGAGCCCCAGTAGAGTAGTGGTTGTGTGTGGGACTGCGACCTACATGTTAGGGCTTCAATCCAGCTGCAGCTCTCCAGGAGCAAGACTGGACTTCCTACTCCTACCAGGGCAGTGATGCTCCCCCCTCCCCCCCCGAAAAAAAAAACAAACAGAGGACTACAGACCAGTATGTCTAATGAACATTGATGCAAAAGTCCTTAACAAAATTTTGGCCATTAGAATACAAAAATATATTGTATTCTAAATAATTATCCATCATGACAAAAATGGGATTATTCATACCAAGAATGCAGGGATAGTTCAACATATGAAAAGCTATCACCATCATACAATGCATGGATGAAAAAAAAAAGGATAAAAACCACATAAAAATATCAATAGATGCAAAAAAGGCATTTGACAACATTCATTACCCATTCCTAATTAAAATACTCAAGAAGATAGGGTTCAAAGGAAATTGCCTCAATAAAATACCCTATACATAAGAAAACCCCAAAACCAGCATTGTGAGCAATGGAGAAAAGATGACAGCACTTCCACTGAAAAAGTGGACCATAAAAAATGACTCTTGTCCCATTTCTATTCATCATCCTGGAGGTCCTAGCTAATAAGCGAAGGCAACAGAAAGATATCAAAAATAAATGTCTGGAGAAAGAAGAAGTAAAACTGTCATTATTTACAAATGACAAGACTTTATTTGAAAACCATAAGAGTTAAACAACAGGAGTGCTGGAAGCGATAGAGGAATATGGTAGCGTGGCAAGATACAAGATGAACAAGCAAAAGTGAATTGGATTGCTATATACACCTGATGGGATTGCATACCAAGAGATCAAGTAGGTAGTCCCTGGGATAGGTGGGTTTAGTATGCCAACCTGGCCAAGAGATGAATTAATGTGAGATCAATAGGTCGGAGTTTGATTGGAGGGCAAAAAGATAAATGCCTCTTCACAGCCTGTCCCCTCTCGCTCTTGTTCTCTGGTGAGCAGACCAGCATATGGCTGCTTTGGCTAATTCTCTGCCTCAACTTGTGAGTTACACTGCCTGTGGGATCATTATGCTAGAGTTTGAGGTTCTTTCAAGACCTGCTTGACTGTGCTGCTGCTGTATACATTGTTTGAACTTGAGGCTGTCAGATCCTATTGTCTTGCATTACTTGAGTTCAAGATCCCATTGGACCAGCTTTGGTGAGCTCCTGAGCTGCTGATTGTTGGTGGCCTGCCCTGCTGTGTGCTGCCTGTGACCAGATGCCCTGCATTGCCATAAGGAAGACTCAGCAGTGTGCTTCCGTGATTTTGGAATAGCAACACTATGAGTTGAAGGACTTCTATTATATTCACTGTTCCATGGAAGAGATTTGAACTGAAACCTCTGTGCTGCTGTGTGGATTAATTATCTGCTATATACCTTTGTGCAGTATACACACACACATATTGAGGTAAAACCCCAATCTAACAGCATCATCAGTGAGAAAATTGGGGCAAAGCTAAGAACCTTAGTATAGGGAATACATGAACTATCATAAATAAGATAGGATACATTCACAGAGAATGATAAAATATAGTGGGACCTACTACAGATCAAACACTTGTGTCCATCAAAAAGACTTTATCAATTTGAATTTTTAACCTTAAACCTACAAAAGACTTCATCAAGAGAATAAAAGATTCTAAAGATGGGAAACAGATATTTAGTAATGACATATCAGACAAAGGTCTTATTACTAAATTCTACAGAATCATGCAAGCTTACAAGAAAAAAAAATAGTCCACTGAGGAAGTGAGCAGCAGATTGAACAGAAGCTTCGCAAAGGAGGAAACCCAAATGATCAATAAACATGAGAAAAAGTTTCTGATCATTAGTTATCCAAGAAATGCAAATCAAAAGAATGATGAGATACTACTTAATGAAACAAAGATAGCCCTAATAACAAAAATAAAAAATAGTAATAAAACAGAAAGTAACAAATGTTAGTGGGGGTGTGCTGAGATAGTAACTCTCATTCTTTGCTGTTGATACTGTAGATTCATGCGGCCACTGTGGAAAGTGGTTTGACTATATCTAAAACATGGAAACCAACTTACCTTATAGCCCAGCAATTTCACTACTAGACATATACACAGAAGAAATAAACAGACCACAATCAGATATCTGCACTCCAAAGTCATTCACAGTGTCTTTCTTAATTGCAAGGATTGGAAACAAACTAAATAACCAACAATACATGATTGGATAAAAAACTCTGGTAATGGGACATAAGTCAAATCTGCATAAATTTAAGTACTCTGCTATTATATAGATATCTTTCTCTGACCATTGTGCCATAAGGCAGAGGAAGCTTTATAGCAATGCATACACATATGAAAAAGGAAGAGACTTATGACTGATTTGCTGGCACAAGCTTTACAACAACTAGAGCAGAGTCAACAGGACAACCCTAATAGAAAAAGAAAAGGAATAATAAAAATCAGGGTTGAGCTTCAGGAGACAGAAAATAAGAAAATCATGGGAAAAATGCTGCTGAAATTTGGTACTTTGAAAGGCTAAACAGAATCAACAGACCATTGGAAAACTTAACCGAAGAAAGGAAGGAACAAATTTCAGTAGCAAGGATGAGGAATGAAATGGGACATAACAAAAAACCCAAATGAAATTAAAAGGACAATTACATAGTACTATGAAGGACTGTATGCCAATAAATTCAACAACTTGGAAGACATGAACAAGTTATTGGGGAAAACAATTTATCCCTAAATTATCCATGATAGGCCTCAAGAATCTCAACACACCCAAAGCCATAGAAGAAATAAACAAGGTTAAAAGTCATTACCAACAAAAAAGTCTCCTAGACCAGATGGCTTCCCAGAGATTTCTACCATGTGCTCAGGGAAGAACTGACACCAGTCCTTCACAAACGCTTCTAGAGCTTAGAAAAAAACCTGCAAGCTCCCACACTCCTTCTATGCAGCCAATTTAACTCTGAAATCAAAACCAGATAAGGATCCCATAGGAATAGAGAACTACAGAAAATTATACCTAATGAACATTGATGCAAAAATCCTTAGCAAAATATCAGCCTATAGAATACAAAAGCTCAAAAACATATAATTCACTATGTCCAAGTGGGATTCATACAAGAGATGCAGGGATGGTTCACCATAAGAAAGATCATCCATATTATTCATCGCATTGACATGAAAAGTTAAAAGAACTACATGATAATATTGATAAATGCAGAAAAATCATTCAACAATGCCTAAAGCCAATTCCTGTTTAAGAAGATAGGAATGGAAGGAAAATTCCTCAACATAACACAAGTAGTAGAGACATGGGGCAGGAAAAAAACAAAAACAAAAGCACAAGTTGTATAAGAAAAACCAACAGCCAATGTGGTAGTCAATGGAGAAGAGATGAAAACAATCCCACTGTCAAAGGGGACAAGACAATGATATCCTTTGTCCCCATTCTTATTTAACACCATACTGGAGGTCTTAGCTAACATCAAAAGGTAAAGAAAAAACTTCAAAAGTATTCATCTGGATATCGAAGAGGTGAAAATATCATTATTCACAGATGGTACAATTTCATGTATGGAAAATCCCAAGTGTTCCACAAGGGAGTACTGGAAGCTATAGAGGAATATGGCAGGGTAGCAGGATAAAAGTCTTGGTAGGGTGGGGGAGACATAGGGGAGTTCAAGAAGAAAGAAAATGTTTGGAAATTGATTGTGGTAGCATAATTGTAGAATTTTGCTTTATCTAAGTGAACAATGGAATATTTAATATCTAAGAGTTCCCAATAAAATAAAAATATATTGAGTATATTGAAGCAAGTAAGTATATTGAAGAAAGGCTATATAAATTACACAAGTAAAAAAGAAATTGCAGAGAGATTAGCATTTAAAGTTTTATTAAAGAATTCAATTCCTAAAGGAATAATATGCAAGAAGATCAGACAAGAGAGGATACAACTATAAAATCGTGGTATATATAAAAAGAATTGGAAATGTAACAAAATACATCAGACAGGGAAACAGGACCATTTTATTTATGGCCCAGGATGCTGTGTTAAAAATTTAAACTTCTGTTTATGATGACATTAAAAAATTACTGTTTTTTACCAATAAAGTTTTTTACCAAGGTAAGTAAACCTTAAGATGTCACTCAGTTGGAATATACAAAAAAGTACATGGTGAAGAGACAAATTCTATTGTGTAGTATATACAAAAAAAATGAATGTGTCAGAATAAGTAATATACAGATGAAAACAAGTAGGTAGGTTCTGGACATATGTAGGGATTAAATGAACAGCTTTTGTGTGGAGAATGGGGGTGGGGCGAGATTCCAGGTTAAAAGAAAAATAAGCAAAAGATATTCAAAAGCAAAGGAATGCGGGACATGCCAAGTTTGAGGTCTCTCAGGATATCTAAGTGAATGTTCAGAAGGCAGCTGCTTAAGATGACTTGCGCTCAGAAGCCTGCAAGTTTGTGTTTCTCCCAATTTAAATTTCCATTCTCTTTACTTCTCAGGTTTATGTCGCATTCCTGAGATAGGGATCAGCATCTCTTTTTTCCTGTATATTAAAAAACGTTCTTTCAACTTTTAAATATAGTCAAGTCTTTACAAATATAGATGTATATTTCCCTGATTTCAACTGACCATTACAATCTCATGATTTTTCCTCTTCCCTTCACATAACATGCAAGAAATACTTGATTTACTTTATTTCCAGTCACACATTAACTAACATGAAGCTATCAAAATGGCTCTAAGTATGTTAAAATCCTTTGATCTTTAAGATACTGCTATTCCATAGGCATTCAACACTCACTATTTCCATTTTATTTTCCCCACTTCTATGATTTCCTTGTCTTCTATGATTACCTATCTTCAAGTCCTGATTGATAGTTTCTTCTCAACCTCTTCAATTTTTCTTATCTTTTACTCAGCCCTCGAGAACTAAATTATTTCGTGTTTTGAATATTCTGTTGATACAATGTGTTTTCTTCCAAAATGCAATGTATGCTGATATCATGGGGGGGGGGAATTGAGGCAATATGGAAGTTGGTAAAATTATGTGGGCTACTTCATCGACTGTAAGATCAGTGGGGTGAGGTCCATTTCTTTAAATTAGGATAGTAGTTACTATCAAGAAATCTGAGAGAAGCAGAAAATCTGTATGGCAATAAGCATGGGCCACTTAAGAGATAAAGTTTGAAGTTCTTCAAGGCTCAAAATTGTGGGATTTTCCCCCTATTCAATTCCTAGATTAATTTATTCCCATTTTCTCAATTATAGTACTCCGTGATTTAGGAAAAATTTTAGTTATAACAAACAGCAAATAAGAACTTGCTTTTATTACTGTCTGGGGAAATATATGATATTCCTAGTAATATATACTAAATACAATATTGCCATATGTTATTTACTGACATTGTCATTTTCAGAAAACTCACAGGAGTTCAATTTTATGATTTACTGTTCAAGTTATTGCCATATAGTGGGCGAAGAAAAGCTAAAAAATTTTAAAAGACCACAAAAAAGCAGGCATTAAATGACAGGGTCTGTCTATATTATAAATATATATATATACATATATCTCAAGGTAACTCTTCTGATCTTGATATGTGTTTAATTCCTTCTTAAGTTGATTCCTTTTTCAAAATATTTTTCCAAATATGCATCATCAATATCAATTCCCCTCTGGTATTCAAATCTCCTCTTCACTTATTTTCTAGTAGTTATCTCATCTGTTGTAATGAAATTTCCATTTTCCTACCCAGTTAACATCCTTCAAGCACAATTTGGTGCCTTTTTTTCCCCTTAAGCATCTTCATACATAATAGGGAATATATATATATATATATAAACATATATATGTTTTACTTTAAACTCTGTTTCTTTAAATATATACATCTCATTGCCCTCTGTTGTTACCCATGAGGTAGTAACAATGGTAACTTTACTTGTAAACCATAAGTAATTAAACCAGCATTAACCCTGAGATGTAACAGTATTTGGGCTTTCATAATGAAGATAAGGTTTATGTGAATTAAAATATCTACACACCAGGCATCTTGGTGTACCAAAGCAGGTAGATATAGATAGATTTAGATTGTCAAAATCTAAGGAAGAATGTTTCTAGGTTTTATTTTTCATCTTCCTTTTAATAGAAATATGGTGGCAGAAATGTGGGAAGTTTCTCTGATGTTCAAAATGTCAAGGCCAGAACACCTTAAACTACAGAATGACCTATCCAAAAGTATAAATGAAGTTAACATAGAAATATCTCTTATTATGATTTTCATGCATAGCAAACAGAGAAGTTGGACTACAGAAAGAAGAAGGTGGCATCCAGATTGGAGGAAGGCTTATTACCAACCTGTAATACACGGAGGACATAATCTTGATGAAAGTGAAGAGGCTTTGAAGGACTTGCTCACAAAGATCAAGTATGCCAACCTTCAGTAGAAATGAGAACTCAGTGTACAAAATCCCAAATCCTCACACGTGGACCAAGAGTTAGCATCATGATAAACAGAATAAGGATTGACGTTGTCAAGGATTCTGTCATGCTTGGATCCATAATCAGTATTCATAGACGCAATTGCCAAGATATAAAGGATGAATTGCCTTAGGTAAATCTGCCACATCAGACCTCTTTAGAGTAATGAAATGCATGGATGTCACCTTGCAACTAAAGTACTCCTGACCCAAACAATGGGATTTCAATTGCCTCACTGCCTGGCAAATTTGGACATTAAATAAAGAAGACCAAAGAAGAATAGAATTTGAATTGTAGTGTTGGAGAAGCATATTGAAGCACTGTGGGCTGCCAAAAGGACAAACAAATCTGTCTTTGAAGAAGGATGAGTGCTCCTTGGATACAAGGATGGCAACACTTCTTCCATTTAATTTGTGCATATTGTCAGGATAGACCAGGCCTGGCCCTGGAGAAAAACATCATCCTTAGTAGAGATGAGTGCCATCAACAGAGAGGAAGGGGCTCAATAAGATGCACTGACACACACACACACACACACACACACACACACACAAAGATGGACTGACACAGTGACTGCAATTGTGCCAGGTTTCCACGTCAATCAGGAGGACACCCTGCTGACTGAATGAGGTGCTTAACTGGAGCCTGCGACCAGGACTCAGCTAAGGCTCCATGTCTCTCAGTCCATACAGCTGCTCAAACTCCAGTTTATAAAGCAACAAACTGTGAGGGGGCGGGATGACTTTCCACATCCAATCACAACTGCGCATGATGACTAGTGGGAGAAGCAACTAGGGAACTTCCCATTCTGATCCATGATAGGCTCACCAAAATTTTGAATCTGATGGCTCTGGATGGGGAAACTAATGTGGAAGGAGCAAACGTCAGCCATGGGAAAATACAGAATCTAGAGTCAGCAGGTTAGCAAATGAACCTTAGGGCACCTCATAATAATGAGCTCAAACATAAGAAGGATTGCAAGGATAAAACAAAACGAGGCAGTGTTTCATTCTGTTGTACAGAGGATCGCGATGCGCTAGAACCAATTCAATGGTGCCTCACAACAACAAGAGCATATTTTAATGCACTCCTTTTTTGTCGCATTCCTTTTACACTTCATCTTAGCCAAAAGGCTGAGAAGCGATCTCATCCCTTTTATTCTTAGGCCTAGTCATGCTTGAATTTTGGAAAATTGTTTTAATTAGACAACATTATGGCTTAGACAGTGCTAATTTTTTTACACATTTTACATACAGTTCTTTCACCTTTATGGAAAATTATTGCTGAAAACTGCTGTCACACTTTTTGATTCTGATTTCAAGACACTGCATTTTATCTTCTGAGTTTTATTCTCTCCATGACCATCTATTTTTTCTTTTTAATTCCAAAATTAAAAATTTAAACAGAGTCTATCTGTGTACACAGTGCCTAAATATAGCAGAAACATGCACTGTTTATAAAAGGAACACATAAAATAAGATGAGCTATGGTTTTCTTAGGCATGGCACCATTGTCCATTCAGCCTTTATTTTTGTAACTGACAAATTTGGCTATTTATATTCACTTAAAACTTGTTTTTCTGATGATAACAGTATATGATGAATTATAGATAAAATCGCAAGATTTTGATTCAGAAAATTCTCATAACCCATAGATAAATGCTTATATATATCATATTCATATATTACATAAGGTTATGCACATATACCACATTTATTATATCACATATTAATTTATCTTCTGAATATAAACAGGTACTTATCAATTCCTTAAAATGACTGTAATATTCTAATCAATACATCTTATTTTACTTAATCGGTCTACTAAGTTTTGGCTAACCAATGAGAATAAATCTTTGATGGATGAAGAGCTTTTAGAAGAGCCTGCTGGTTTCACATAGGTTGACCAACAACGAGGCTGGCATGCAGTACCAACTGTGTCGGAGAAAGATGAGGCTTCCTGCTGCTGTGAGGACCTGCAGCTTCAAGAACCCACCGAGGCAGTTCAACCCTGCCGTGTAGGGTTGTTCTAAGTTGAGGTCAACTGGAGGGTGGGAGTGATTACGAGTGATCCATGCACACCTGGTGGAATGTATTTCATCATTTAGGGGAACATGAGAGCAGCATCAGCATTTTATGGGGTTTCTACTAGATCATCTTAACTAGAAAACTGCCTTGAAATTTCATGTTTACATTTCATTTCTCATGTGAAGTTATATAATATGCAGCTCAATTTTTAATCATCAACTAATGACAAGGAAGGTAGCATTCTAATTCATCATTCATTTTCAGACTTGGTCTTCTATTATCTTCATTCTATACTTTTCAGTAATCTTTTTATATTACTAAATAATACAACAATATTAAAAATGTTTCTGAGAAAAGAATTTCACATTGTCTCTAATATAAGTTATATAAAGGGTAAATCGCAATTTTGTTACTAGGTTTCAGTTCATTCATGCATGTTTTTTTTTCCCAAGCAAAATGTGTTTAAATACGTCTCTGCAATCAGTGGATGGTTGCAGACAAGCTGTCTCATTAGTGCACTGTCCTCCGTCTTGTTGTTTTTTAATAAAAGATCCATTTTTAATAGTGATTTTCAAAGGGATCTGTTGGGCCAGTTAAATTAAAGATGGAGAGCTCACTCAGAAAGTTAGTGTGACTGTTTTACACAAATCCTAAAGAGTTTGTCCAACAAGAGAAAGCCTGTCAAGGAGAGAAATTGACAGAGTGGCTGTATGATACAGTGACCAGATTTTAATCAGGTAAAACAGAACACCATTGGGGGGCGGGGTAGGGGTAGGGTGCATATTCCTGTCCCTTTCTCCCGCCATTCCCTAGCTTGTCGTGCATTCTTTCCAACAAAGGAGACGTTTTTAAAATGCCGCAAGACACAGGGAAAACTGTTTAAAATCTGAACTGTCCCGCCAAAAGCAGGACTTCGGGTCACTTTATTTAATGATGCGCTCAAACATGACAACAGGAGTTTATCAGGGGTTATTATGAGTTGGAACCAATTCACTGCCACATGCCAACAAAACAAGGGTGCCACCTCAATAGGTTTCCTTACGGAACACAACACCTTTGAAGGGGATTATTGTGAAGGTGCTTTATGAAAATTGAAAATTGTATTAGCCAGAAAAATAGTAGGAAAGTTGAATCAAAAATTATTTTTTCCTACCTTGATAACTCATCTGTGCGTGGATCCTCAAATTTTTTAAACAGGGGGCCAGTACACTGTCCCTGAGAATGTCGGAGAGCCAGACTATGGCTGAACAACAACAACAACAACAACAACTATGAATAAACTCACTGCGGGCCCCAGATAAGTCTGCTGCTAAGCAGGACAGCAGCAGCGGAGGCAGAAACGTCTGACCCTTTGGGCCAGATAAATGTCCTTGGCGGGTTATATGTGGCCCACGGGCTATCGTTGAGGACCCCTGTGGGTATTTAGGGAACTGCACCTCACTGAAAAAGCAGAATGCTCAATACTAGAAGAGCAGACTTCCCCAGCTAATTTGGGGAGGGCAGGGACGCCTTTAATAATCAGCAGCTCTGTCCCCTTTTGTTCTGAAAGATACCCTGGAGCAGACAGAGATTCCATATACCTTCTAAGCCAGCAGGAATTCTGTCTAGAACCATGACATCCCCTAACACTCCCCCGTCCCTCTTCACTGAGCGCAGACCTCATGATTTCCTTCTAGGTACCCTGTGCTTTGGAATTTAATTCTCTTGGCCTGCCTCATCTAGTTTTCCTCATTTTCTTTCCTTTTATTTGCAGGAAGAGCCTTTTCTCTTTTTAATACTATTTCTCTATTTCTCCATTTGTTTTTTTCCTTCAGTTCTTTTTATTTCCTTCTCCCTCAATTTATTCTCTTTTTCTTTGGGTATTTTCATTTTCTCTTTCCTCTTTCTCTTCCACTGTATTTATTTCCTTTTTGTAGTTATTGCATTCATTATTTACATCTTTTTCTTTTTGGTGTTGTCAGTTTTCTTGTTGATTTTCTGTGTGTGTGTGTGTTTTGTATTTTGTCCCTTCAAGTGGGAGACAGTATCCATGTCTCATTTTAGGCACTAGCAGCACCATCCATTAGGCAAGGGCTAGTACCTGTGTTTGTCACCACTGTTCAATGAAATTCAGAAGCTAATACTGACCAAAATTGTCCTCAATTGTATTACATAAACAGAGACTTGTCCACATATATTCTCTATGGCATTAATAGGAGGCAAGCAGTGAATGCTAAGAACACACCAACATAGAATAATCAAATAAAAATGGAATGTGTCCACCATGTCTCAGATATCATAAAAAATTGTAGTCAAAAAAAGAAATGAATAACTAAATTGGAGAAATTGAGCCTGCTGACCCATCAAAGTGGAACTGAGTGACATCAAGCTGAGGTTGACTGGAGCAGTGTGTCTCTAGGCGTTTAATTCAGGGAATATGGTTTGTTGGCCCACCAAGCTTGCATTGAATGCCTTCAGGTTGTGGCTTACCATTGAGTTGTATGCCCCTTTAGGCCTTAATTAGCAGACCTAAAGAAACCTTTGTACTGTCCTGATGAAGAACTACTCAGCCTTTCTTTGTAACATGTCCTGATAAACTACCCTAAGTATGTCTTCCTGTTTTATGACTTGTCAACTTCCTTAATCATGAAAGAAAAGCAGAAAATTTTTCTAGAGAGGAAATGATCTTAGAACCATCTAATAAGAATTTTAAAAGAATTATATTTATGAGAGAATAATTATTTAGCTTAAATATTTATAAATTACATAATTGCGATACTTGTGAAACTTAGATACTTTTTGTGCCAACATGACACCTGTTAGAAGATATGGGTGGAGTCTAGCCTGGCAATCAGGCTTCAGCTTGATGACCTCCTTTGGTGCTGTGTCTGAGATAAATGCCTCTCTGTAGGCTGCCCCCTTTCCTGCGCTCCCTCTCTCTGCCTTCACCTTCATGACGGCATGCCACTCTAACCCCTGCTAGAGCCCTCTCATGAACTCAGCCATTGGATCCACAGGCCAGTGACATTCCTGTAATCTACATCATTGCATGTGACTGTGTGGGGCTGAAGAGGGCTTATAGATTAGTATTGGATTTATGGACTTAATTTGGACTGGGCTGGAATGTTTTCTTGATATATATAATTACTTCTAATAAAACTTACTCTAACACATATATAAGTACTAATGGAATTTTTTCTCTATTCAACCTGGGCTAGCACAAGAATAGATTTGTACATAATATAAAATAAAATTTATATATAATATGAAAATATAATATACAATTTAATATATTATAAGTATAGTCTATAATATAGTTTATAAATATACAAAGAGAATAATTATGTCCTTTCAATGATTTTAAAGAAAGTCTGAAAGCCATATAGATGAGAGCAAGAAAAATGCACCCAAAACTTTAGATGAATTCATCAAAACACAGATCAAGAAGGCAAAATTAGAATTATGCAAAAATAGAAATCCAGAAAAATAATACTAAGATTTCAAAGGTATGTTGAAAAGGCAAAGAAATAAAATTGAATCATTGGAGGACAATATTGGTGAGATAATAGACAAATCTCTCAATATAAATTTGCTAGAGCAGTGAGCAGAAAGTAATTGGAAAACAAGTAAAAAACTTCAAGAATTATGTGAGATTATATCCAAGGAATAATTTTCAGGTGATTGGAAGTCAAAGCAAAAGAGATGACAAAGATCAGAAAAAATTGTTAGAATTGTTGGAAGAAAACTTTCCTCATATTGTGAAAGATTATTAAGGTTCATGGGATAGAGGAGGGAGGGCCAGAGGCCTAAGAAGAAGGGGGATCTTTCGAGAATGATGATGGCAACAAATTTACAAATGTGTTCTGCATACAATTTTCTCTGCTTCACTTTTTTCTTGCTGTTGAATTTTATCTGGCTTGGGTTTTTTTGGTATGTTTTTTCTGTACATGAAATCCAGGATAAGTAATCCTATAGAGATAGTAACTGGACTAATGCCTGTTGGTTTGTTTGTGGGGTAGGGTAGGAGGATAGGTTGGGGAAAATATGTGGAGTTCAAGGAAGAAGAAGATATTTTAAAGTTGATTATATTGAAGATTATACAATCATTTTTGGTTGTTGTTGTTTTTTGTTTTTGAGGCATCACTGCCCTCTGGTGGTGGGAGTAGGAGGCCCAGCCTTGCTGCTGGATTTGAACCTCCAACCCAGTGGGCCCCAGTCCCAAGCACAGCCACTATGCCACCGGGGCTCAGCCCTATATAATCATTTTTATATGATTAAACTATTGAGTTATGTGATAAATGAACTATATGTAAATAAAACCGCTTTTTGAAAAGAGTACAAATTTAATTATAGATCTTCAAAATTAAAAGGAAGTTAAGTCAATTTTTGATGTAAAAGTATCTTAAATGTAGAGATAAATTGATAAATTATACGGTGACTAGAGAAAAAAAAGTAACCCACTTCATCAAAAGAAAACAGAAAATTACAAAAATGAAAGAAAATTAAGTAATAAGAAAATTCTAAAACAAATGAATTCATCACAGAAAATTATGTTCAACAAAGGGATTAGCAAACCATGCACAAACTATGCTCAAAATGACAGCAAAAAATTAATACCTATTAATAATTCCACTGAATGCCAATGGATTGAATATACCAGTCAAGAGACAAGAGTGTAGCAGAATGGATAAGAAAACAGGATTCATCAATATGTTGCCTCAAAGAGATACATCTTAGATTTAAAAAAACTAAAAATAAGCTAAAAATTAAAGGATGGAATATATATATATATCACATTGATGACAAAAAATAGGTATGGCAGTATTAACTATCTATTTATAGACTTTAAAACCAAAAGTCATTAATAAGTGATTTAAAGAGAAAATGAAATAAGGGAAACAAATCCAGTGACACTTTTTTATGTATAAGAAAAAGCTTTATATCTAAAAGTAAGTATATACCAAGAAGTCATCTCAGCCCAGTCCAACTCACATAAGTCTGATACTAGATGATAGGTCCTTCTTAAGACTCACGAAATCACATACAATGATGTAGAATATAAGATCAATGCTGGGCTGAGCCCTGGCGGCGTAGTGGTTGTGCACGGGACTGCGGCCCACTGGGACGGAGGTTCAATTCCAGCAGTGGGGCTGGGCCTCCTATTCCCAACACCGGAGAGCAGTGATGCCGAAGGAAAAAAAAAAAAGAAGAAGATCAATGGTCGGTGGGCACAGATTTTTGTGAATCCAAAGTCAGCGGAAATGTGTCAGGCCTTGGGTTGC
This sequence comes from Nesogale talazaci, assembly GCA_004026705.1. Taxonomy (NCBI): domain Eukaryota; kingdom Metazoa; phylum Chordata; class Mammalia; order Afrosoricida; family Tenrecidae; genus Nesogale; species Nesogale talazaci. The sequence continues at coordinate 31,073 of PVJH01025654.1, forward strand.
TCTCAAGGTCCATGACAGGGTTCTATCAGGCTGAAAGGCAAAGAAGGAGAGACAGAGTGTTTACGAAGGCTGCATTCTCAAGGAAGCACCATCTGATTGACAGGCGGGATTCTACT
>PVJH01025655.1:0-31174 GCA_004026705.1 Nesogale talazaci
GAAGTAATCAGCCTGCAGCCTACCTGCTGACCTTGGATTTGCTTGCTTCTGCAACCAGAAGTCCACTAACCTTTATTTCACCAGCCCCTGTCTGGCACAAAACCTTAAATATGACATCTGACCCATTGATTTGGAATTTCCCACCTCTCCAACTGTGTGGGTAGAAGTACAGCCAGAATGCTTCATAGAGGACAGGAAGATGATTTAGTCTTACATACTTAGGACGTCTTGTTGGAAGAAGGGCATAGTGCTTGGTAAAACTGAGGGATAAAGAAAAAGGGAAGGACCCTCAAGAGATGGATAGACATAGCTGCAATAGGCTCAAGCATAGGAATGATTGTGAGGATGGTAAAGGTCACAGTGTTTCATTCTGTTATGCAAAGGGTAGGGGCTGAAATGATGGCACCTAAAAACAGCAGCACAACGGCATGAACCATCCCCCTGATATCAGCCTCTCTTTGTGTGTGTATATGTGTGGTACTGTCAGGGACTTGTGGGATAAATAACTTCAAAGGTGGTGTTGTTAGTTTTAGGTGACTTTGGGTTAATTCAGACCCGTAACAACCCTATGCACAACAGAACAGAACTGCCTGGGCCTGCACCATCCTCACAATTGTTCTTTTGCCAGAGCCCACAAAATTGGGCTCAAATCCACCAACTAATTCATAACAGAAAGCTGAGACTGTCTGCTTCCCGCTTCCTTAAAGACTGGCAAAGCCAAAGAAAATCTGAATAGGGTATCCACGAGTGAAAAGTGTGCATGTGTGTATAATTTGTGTGTGTATACACACACCATATAAACACATACAAACAAAAACTATACACACTGTCATTTGATCCATCCCGCGGATCAGTCAACGTGGGTTCCTGAAAGGGGGACTGGGCAAGAGATGCGAGAAATGGAGACAAGAAGGGATTCTGATCAAGTCTCATTTATTGAGCCAAAAGGCAGGGTTAATATAGGCTAGCAACAGGAAGGGGAGGTACAACTTATGGAAATGAGGGGTAGGGATAATCAGCCAATCATCATACACATACCATCAAAAAAATGGCGGGAAAAAAATGGCGGGGGGGAGCAGTTCTCAAACAGGTCCGCATGCTAATTAGGTGAGCTTAACAGGTTCACATGCTAATTAGGTGAACTCATGGATTCAAAGGTTATCTTGCCCACAAACTGTTACAATACAAAAGGTCAATAAAGGCATCACTGAGGGATGGTAACAGCATTCGGCTTCCCACAGTCATTGAGTGAATTCTATCTCATAGTTTCTTTATAGGGGAGAGTTGAACTGCACCTTAGGGTTTCCAAGGCTATAAATCTTCATGAAAGCAGACAGAGTTATCTTCTTTCCATGGAGTTAGTGGCAGTTCAAGGAGCTGACCTGCCAAATGTTACCAGCAAACAGCAGCCACATGCTTACTTGAAAGAGTAACATGCTTTCACTGGTCTTCCTTCTCGAGAAAACCAGCCGAAGGCATGTTTGTGCTTTACTTTTTTTCCATGTATTGTCCTCTTGAGCTTCTGTTGTTTTGTGAAACTTTATTTGGAACACCTCTTCAGGTATTTGTTGGACTTAAAAACAACCACTTTAGTGAAATTCTTGCTCAGGTCTTCTGCCCAATTTATGTTTTATATACTAGCTCCTATTGAATGGTATTTTATTTTTTGTTAGAAGATCACTTTATTGGGGGATCTTACAGCTCTTATAACAATCTATGCATCAATTGTATCAAACATATTTGCCAACATTATTTTCTTAACGTTTTCTTTCTATTAAGCCCTTGGTATCAGATCCTCTTTTCCCCTTCCCTCAGCTGCCCCCAACTCATAACCCCTAGATAAGTAAAAAGTTGTTATTATTTTCATATATTATTTTGAACGCTGTCACCCTTCACCCACAGTTTGTATGGCTGATTCCCCAGGGTCTTTGAGGCCTGAAAACATTAACACTTTATTAGGCCACTTGTTTAGCTTCAAGCCCTAAGACCTCAGACATTATATCTTTTAATAGCTGTGCAGCATCACCTTTCTTCATCACATTTGCTTATGCATCCATTTTGTCTTCAGCAATTGTGCCAGAAGGATGAACTTCACAGAATGCCAGTTTTTTAGAATAATGTGTCCTTGAATTGAGAGAGGTTATGATCAGAGACTCAAAGTCTTCCCACTACCTCCATGTATTGTCAAATAAATACATGTACTTATTGCCAAATAAATAGATGTACTTAAGCCAATACCTCTATTTTTATAAATTAATATATTAGCACATGTATACAACTATGCTTATACCTCTATCCATAGTTTTGTTTCCTAGATTGTTTCCCTGTTTTCTTTTACATTCCCGCTCCACCATCATGCTCACCCTATGTCCACCTCTTAGTAATTTCTCTCAGGTAGATGGCTGTTGCTCCCTCACACCCAGGATCTCTATGGTCCTTCTTGCTGATTTTAATTCCCTAGTTGTTCCCATGTCTATAACATCATTTACTCATCACTGTTTCTTTCTCCACCAAGTTCCTCCAGGATCATTGGTCCCAATGCTTTCTCCTTGTGCTTGCTTTCCTTGGCTATCTTATATACCATATTTTTGGACCATAAGAAGCACCCAGTTTTTAGAGCAAGAAAACAAGAAAAAGTATTCTGAGCCAAATCATACCAGTATACTAAAATATTCATTAAAATAAAGCAAAATACAGTAATATTTAAAAGCGTAAACTCAACAGTGGTGTTAAGAACCATCATCACTTTCATTAACAAATGAGGGGAGGCATATGCTGTGTCGATCATGTGACCTGACTGACTTTGATAATGTAGGAGATGGAATTTCCCCAAACATATAGCAAGCCACAGTATGCAAGCAGCAGCGGACAATAAGCGGACACATGGGATCATCAACAAATGTTCTGGGATACCACCCCTTCAGACCATAAGACATACCCTTGTTTTTCCCCCACTTTGGGGGAAAAAAGTGCCCCCATGATCAACAAATATGGTAAGTAGGCAAATCAACAACAGAGACCAAACAAGAAGAAAACACAAGATTGAAATATAAAAGAAATAGAAAACACGCATAATTCCAGGTCTGTTGCTGACTTTTATGACTACCTTCCCACTGGTCTTAAGGAAATTGTGGGATTTGCCCCTCATGGAGTTACCCGAAGTCTATTTTGGGGCTCTTCAGGGTGTGAGAGCTTGTGTGGCTTGGTTTTGCTCTGCTTGCTGCTCTGGTATGTTTCCTTCTTGGTGCCCCATGCTGTGGGGGTTCATTCAGACTGGAATAACTCCCCACTGTATCTTCCCAGTGTTGTCCTCTCAGGGTATGCCCCAGTAAGGGGGAAACATATCTTGAGCTGTTGTTGACTCTACAGCCCTCTCTGTGACTTAGCAGCTCCACGCAGGATGTCATCCTCCAGATTTGGTGTGCCATTATGGAGTGTAGACCATCCCTTTCTCTTTTTCCTTCTTGGTTTTCTTCCTTGGGGGCAGGCTATGCCAGCCCCTCCACCCAATTTTGACGTTTAGTGTTGTTCTCTGTAGCACATATTTCTAGGGAGGGGGTCGGTTTGGCTCTGTAGCCCAATATTTTCTTGCTTTTCTCTATGTGGCTGTGTTACCCTCAAGGTTTGTCTGTCATAGTGGATTCTGTATGCATATACCCAATTCTGTAGAGACTTAACCAATACTCTCCGCTTGGGCCGGTTAGTTTAGTGTTCTTCTCCTCCCTATGTCATCATCTACCTCCTCCTATTCTCCCTCCCCATTCTTGCCTTTCCCTTCTTTGTATTGCAAAAACATGTACCTCCTTAGTTTGGTCTGCCTTCCACCCAACTGCCTGCACTCAAACACATTAGTGTGAGATAGTGGCTTTTCTTCTATACCTACTGTGCTGGTTATACTTAGCTTAGGGGATTTATTATGTCCTTGTCCTTTGTGATTAGCTGACTTTGCTTATCATAATTACTTCCAATTCTTCCCATGAAACAACATACTTCACATGCTTATCAGAGCTTTTTAGTGATGTGTGGTACTCCAGTGTGTGTATATGCAAAAATTTACTAATCCATTCAACTCCCAATAGAAATTTAGGTTGTTTCTAATTCTTTGTGACTGTGAATTGTGTGGTGCAATAAACATTGGAGTGCAGGTGACTGGCCGTGGTTTCTTTCTTATCTCTTCTGGGTCATAAGGTAGCTCAATTTCCATTTGCTTTTAATGTCAGATTGTACATATCAATAGGGCCACCAACAGTGGAGGAGAGTTCCTATCCTTCCCCATCCCATGCAACATTTGTTGCTCTATGATTTTTCTGATCTGGGCTTTCCTCAAAGGTAATTGATGGTAGCTCATGGTTGTTTTAACTTGCACTTTTTTGAAGGCTAATGATCAAGAGCATTTTATCATGTTTATTGGCCATTTGGGTCTTCATCCTAGTGAAATTTTCCCTTGTGAAACCTCACTCCCTCAGAGAGTTAACTGTTTTCTTCTTTTTGCAGGCTAGAAATATATTGGAGATTTTGTAATAAGTCCTTTGTCTGTTGTGTCATTGCTAAAAATCTCCTTCCAGTCTGGAGATTCCCTTGTTCCTCTCGGTGAAATCTTTCATCACACACATGTGCTTTACCCTTAACATATCCCAGTGGTTGATTTCAGGTTCCTTTGTGTGTACCATTCCCTATTGCATTTAGGCTATGTATTGCCTGAGCCAAGGTTCTTAGGTTTGTCCTAATTGCTTCATTGATGGTCCTGATGGTTTTGGGTCTTACTCCTAGCTCTGTGATCCACTTTGAATTTGCTCTTGTGCATGGAGTAAGGTAAGAATCTTGTTTCATTTTTCTATACATGTGTATCCATTGTTTGCAGCACTACTTGTAAAAGACAGCAGTTTCCTTCCACTTGATGACTTGGGAGGGCCCTTCTTAAAAATAATTTGTCTATATGCTAATGGCTTTATTTCTGGGTTTTCTGTTCTTTTTCATTGGTAGGAGTATTTGTCGTTATATCAGTGCCATGCTGTTTTGACAACTGTGGCTGTGTAGTAAGGTGCTAACATGAGGTAAAGCAAGCCCTCTGACTTGGCCCTCTTCTTGAGGAGTTCTCTGATAATTCTGGGCTTCTTCCCTCTCCATATGAAATTGGTGGGTTTTTTTTTTTCAATTCTTTAAAGAAAACTGTTGGTATTTGAAATGGTATAGCATTAACCTTAGATTGTGTTGGGTAAGATTGACATCTATATTGAGTTTTCTGCTCCTTGAGAATGGGATATTCTTCATTTGTGAAGGTTACATTTGTTTATCTTTAATAGGGTCCTATAGTTTCCTTGTGTAAGTTTCTGTTTTTTGTTTAGATCTATCCTTAAATATTTCACTTTGTTATGTGCTATTGTGAAGGATAGTACCTTTTTTATCTCCTCTTCCATGGTCTTGTCCAATGTATAAAGCAAACCATGACTTATGTTTGTTTATTTTGTACCCTGCCACTCTTCGATATTCTTCTATAACTGTCAGTATTCCTGTTGGGGGACTTGGGGGAATTGTCAATGCACCGCATCTTTTGTCATCTGCAAATAGGGATAGCTTCCCCTCCTGTTCTCCCTGTTGGATACCGTTAATGTCTTTTGCTGTCTTGTGTTCTTTGCTAGGACCTCTAGTACATATTGAATAAAAATGGGGACAAAGGACTTCCTTGTCTGGACCCTTTTTCAGTGGGATTTTTCCATCTTTTACCCATTAATTAGGATGCTGGCTATTAGCTTTTCATAAATAACTTGTATGAACTTGAGGAATTTTCATTCTGTTCTTATCTTTTTCAATATCTTAGTTATGAATGGGTTTTGGATGATGTCAAGTACCTTTTCTGCATCTATCGATATTGCCATGTGATTCTAGCTCTTTTTCTTATCAATGTGGTGAATAATATTGATAGAAATTTGATGTTATACCATACTTACATCCTTAAAATGAATCCCACCTCTTCATGGTGTCACCTCTTCACTGAATTTTCTTGGTGTAATTCTCCCATGAAGCCTTCTGGTTATGTTGGTAATTTTTTGATAATCATATCCATTTCTTATTTTACTATGGGACTTTTGAAGTTCTTGATCTCTGCATGGGATAATCTAGGGGGGGGGGATTGTTTTTCCAACTATTTCCACAATGTTGGAGTACAAACTTTCATATTACTTGGTGATCATCTTTTTAATCTCATTTGGGTCTGTTGTGATATCCCATTTCTTCTCCCATCCTGGCTATCGATGCTTGCTCCTTCTTTTCCTCGGTTACACTTGTCAGCTGTCTGTCAATACTGTTGAGCCTTTCACTTACTTTTGTTGCAATTATTTTTTTGCATTGCTCCTTTTCTTCTCACTTGCTTAAATCTGCCCTGATTTTTATTATTTCTTTTCTTTTGCAATGGGTAGGTTAGGAGGGCTGTTCTTTTGACTCTCTTCTAGTTGCTGAAAGGTTAACACTAGTGTATCAGTCATAAGTCTCTCTTCCTTTTTCTTATATGCACTTATTGCTCTCAAGCTACTGCTGACAACTGCTGTTGCTGTATCCTCTAGGTTTGCATGTGTTGCATTCTCACTAGTATCTAGAAACTTCCTAAATTTCTCTCTAATCTGGGCCAATATCCATTCATGTTGGAGAAGATCATTATTCATCCTTCAATTATTTAACCTTGTTTTTCTGGTCATCTTTTGTGTGATGATCCAATAGGGACATTGGAAAATCTGAATGTGTTTGAATTTACTCAGATTTGAACTGTGCTTAAGTATGTGTTCTATTTGCAAAATGAGCTGTGTTCTCTTTATAATAATGTGATTCCTTTTCTTTTTGCATTTGGCTAGAAACATCTATAAATGTCAATCAGGTTCAGTTGCCTAATTATAGTCCTAGTTATGTATCCTCTTTGTCAAGATTCTTTCCCAGTGATCTATTGTTCAGTGTACTAAAGTTGTCTACTATGAAAGCTACATCTGTGGTTCGTTTTTGCATATTTTGAATAATTTGATGAACTTCACTCCCTTCTCCTTATGCGTGTATTTATTTATTATGCCCATTGATTTTTAGTCTACTTATCCTTTGAACATTATATAGTGCCCCTCCTTGTTTCTTGTTATGGTTTGCAAATTGAGGTCGAGTTTGTCAGAAAGTAGAATTGCAAATCCTACTTATTTTTAAGTTGCTGCTTGACTGCCATATTTTCTGCCAGGCCTTTTATTCTTAGTCTACTTTTATATGTGATATTAAGATGTGTCTCTTGCAGGCAACAGCTTGATGGGCTATGGTTTTTAGCCAGTTTGTTAGCCTTTGTCTTTTAATGCATGAGTTGATGCCATTGACATTCAGAGTTATCACCTTCTGTGGATTAATTGCTGTCATCGTGTACTTTTTATGCTGGGTGTTTTCTTATCTCCCTTCATATCATTGTGCTGAGCTTGTGTGGGGGACTTCTAGAGATAGATCCTGCATTTAACTCTCCTCTACTGAGACCTTGGACTTGATATTTAGTCATAGTTTTTCTTGAGTTCATCAGCAGCTACTGCAGCAATTATCAACCTGTGGGTAGTGACCCTTTTGGGAAAGTAGTTATCAACCTGTGGGTAGCAACCCCTTTCACAGGGGTCATCGATTCATAACAATAGCAAAATTAGTTTTGAAGTAACAACACAAATAGTCTTATGGTTGGGGGGCGGGAAGGGTGATCACCACAACACGAGGAATTAAATTAAAGGGTCATGGCATTAGGACAGTTGAGAACTGCTGAGCTACAGCCTTGTGGATGCGCAGAATCCTCTGGGCAGGTACTGAAACTTCAGATTAGAACCTAGCAGTCCCCACAACCATGTGAGCCATTTACTTGAAAATTCTTGAGCTCTGCAACATGTGGCAGGCCATTGCAGAAACCAGGAAAGTCTGGTGGCTAACATCAGGGAAAATGGAGCTGTATAATATCTTAGAAAAATGGATATGTGAGACATCCTTAAATTTTACCTACATGAGACTGCTCTGATATTAATTATTTTTAATTTCTCCTAAAATAAATTATTATCACACCAACAAATGCCAAATCTAAAGATCTTATGGCAGGCTGAAGATCTATACCAAGTGATGTTCTAAAAACTGGTTGTCAGGCTGTCAGAAGACTCTATGGTTGAGAGAGGGCACAACCTCTGCTAAAACATCCAGTTATAAACTGCAGGCAGGCCCTATCTCCAAGAACCAGTTTCCCCCTTTCAGCTCATTGACTGATCACCTCCCCTCACATCACATCATAGTATTGATTGCATTGTGTTTGTGAAAATGACATGGCAAGGCCAGCAGGGCTCCTATAAGTTTATTAAAGGGGAAATGATCATCAGCAACATTAGATCAAGGTTAAGTACTATGAGGCAGAGGCAGACTGCTCCTCTCTTGCAATTTTTTACCATTTCTGACACCAATTGTCTTCCAACAGTACTCTTCTACCAGCTTTGATCATTTGTTTTAATGATCATAGAACTCACAGCCAATAATCATCATTATGGGGATTATTAGAGAAGTAACAGGTCACAATTCAGAAAGGATATTGAATATAATTCTATGATCAGAACAGTATCTTCTCATTGATGCCCACAGACAAGTATCACTTGACTTATTGACCTTGGGCACCAAAGCTCCTTGGACCTTGTGGCCAAGACTAGCCTCTGCCCTACTAGAGAAAAGGATTAAAACTCCTTATTTCTTCTAACTAACAAGAGTCCGGAGACACTCTGCTCTTCCAACAAGTCTTTTGCCTAAAGAAATTCAGAGGTCAACAGGACAGTAACGAACAAACAGTTCCCATTCTGTAATTAACTAAAGTAGATACGCATATCATTGAGGGAAATAAATATTTTAGGTTTATATTAGTAAGTCTGGTGTTGAGATTATACAAAGTCAGTTCATTAAGCAAGAGTGTAAAAGGTAGGAGACTAGTGGGACAAACACTTCACATCAGCCGGAAAAAAAGTGATGAGATGCTGCATGATTAATTTGGAACTTGTACTTTCTTGACTACTCTGTTACAAGTTATGATGACTTAAAGAATAACCAGGCTAAAAAGAGTATTATTGAAATGATATCAATTCTTACAAAACTTGTCATTCACCATATATATATATATATATATATATATATATATATCCTCTTTAGTATACGATATACCTGGGACAAATGTCTGAGACAATCTGCTAATATACAGGAACAGTTTTTCTCTGCAGATTGTCTTTTAATTTAATTTTCACGATGTTTTATTTTGGGAGCTATTCTCTCACAGTATTTTTTTTACCTTTGGCCTTGTTATTTTAACTTGTGCTCTAAAGATTTTTCACCTCCCTTAACTAATTTATGTTCTGAAATAGATCTCACTGATCTCACTTTCCATCCCACACAATTTTATATATACCTACTTTTGCCTAAATTTCATATTGTGCTATTACTAGCTAGAGACTTTAGTGACATAGTAGGGTATAAATTTGTCTGCTAACCATAGGATCAGCAGTTCGAAACCACCAGTCACTCCAGAAGAGAAATACCTGGATTCTATTCTCATAGAGAGTTACAGTCTCAGAAATACACGGGAACAGTTTTATCTCATCACAGAGGATTGCTGTGAAGGTAGAAAGTATATACAAAATAATTTTCATGAAACTAGTTTACATCACCATTGATATAAGCAAATATGAATGCTATTCGTTAGTCTTCTTTTGCATGCAGCATATATTATTTCTTAAATGTTAGAATGCATTGGGATAAAACCATAATGCTAGTAAATACAGATTACAGTGGTCTAACCCAGAATTATAGAAACAATAAATCAGAGATATCCCCAGATGTTTTCTCAGAAGTTTAGAACAGATTAAACTACTCACAATAATTGTAGCTATTTAGCTCTAAGCTACTGTTCCACAAACACACACACTTTTAGGGTAAATCAAAAGGTTTTGTTACTAGGATTTCAGTCCACAGATATATGGGTTCAGGCCCAGCAAGATATACTTAAACATGTGTTCAGTGGTGGCTTCAGTTTTCTCAGCCCAATAGAATAGAATAGCCCAATAGCCCAATAGAATGCTCAAATTATTGAACATTATTAATATCACATGTAAGTCAAATTTTGCTGAAGATCATCACACAATGATTGCAGCAAAACATTGACAGGAAGATGACAGAGGTTTAGGCTATATTCAGGAAAGGATGTGGATGCTGATAACAGATGTATGTATCTTCACTGAAAGTGGAGAGAAAAAAATATGTTTATCTGTGTTTTATGACTATGCAAAAGCATTTTACTAAGTAGACTAAATCTATATCTAGCCTTGAGAAAAAGGACTTGCATTTGAATCAAGGCCATTTTGCAAACAAAACAAGAGAAGGCTTCATGGTTCAAAATTAAGAAAGGGGACTGAGCCCCAGTGGTGTAGTGGTTGTGTGTGGATATGCGGCCCACTGGGGTGAAGGTTCAATTCCAGCAGCAGCTCTACAGGAGTAAAGGCTCGGCCTCCTACTCCCACAACTAGAGGGCAGTGATGCGTACCTGCCAAAAAAAAATAAAGAAAGGGTAACAAAAGGGTGGGGGGTGAATCAGGATTGTAATCTCTTTTCATTCTTATTCAATCTGTATGCAGAGACAATGATCAGAGAAGCTAGACTGTCTGAAGAATTCAGAGCTAGCATCAGAGGAAAGCTTCTTAACAGATTACACTACTCGCTGAAAGTGGAGCAAACTTAAAGAACTTGCTTATGAAGTTCAAGAAGTACAGACTTCATTATAGATTACCATTCAATGTGAAGGAAACTAAAGACCTCACACCTGGGTCAATATTTAACATCATGATAAATGAATAAAAAGGTGAAATTGTCAAGGATTCTGTTTATTGGACAACAGTCAATGCTAATGAAAGCCGTACTCAAGAGCTCAAAGGAAATATTTAATTGGGTAAATCCCTTTCACAAGTCTTTTTCAGTGTTGAAAAACAAAGAGATTTCTTTGAACTCAGTGGCTGTTATGGACTCAATGCAGGCTCATAGGAACTCTTGTGGGTTTGGAGGACTGTGATTTTCTGGAAGTAGGAAGCCCAGTTGTCTTTGTCCTGTAGAGTTGCTGGTTATTGTGAACTGCCAACCATGGGGATCATAGACCAAATCATGGTCACTGAATTCCCAGAGCTCCTGTTTCTCTGAGGATAAAAGAAAAGGACACATGCAGAAAAGGTATGTTGGTGATGTCTTAGAAGGTTTTCAACATGGGGATGCCATATCTTAAAGATGATGCATCTCCTTTTCTTGCCAACTAGGAAGGTCTCAGGTTGTCCATGTTCATAAACGCTCTTGTCCTCACCACATTGCCATGATTGACAGGACAAATCATGCTAGCTGATGTTAGCAGACGTGGACCTTCAAGTGAACCTGCTCTGGTCTGAGCAGTCCCTATGCATTAGCAAAAATCATCAGATACAGTCGGATTAAAAACACTTCAATTACCCAAAGGTTTACTTCCCAGCAACCAAAGATCAAGGTAAAAACTATTTTCATTATTGCAAAAAAAAAGTTACATGTGAAGTTAGATCACAATCTAAAGCACTTTATTAATTTATAATGAGAAATTACTAAAACAACCATCAGAAATAAGCCAAAATATACATATGATCAGTAGATCTTATCCCTGTATAGAAAAGCAAATATACACAATTTGATTTAATTAGATTTAAATTAGAATATGTGGTATCAGATTAATTAAATGTTTAAGCCTTTGGGTGAAGATAGCCTACTTCCACTTTCTAAAACTTATTTTTAGACAGAACATTCTCGGTGGATAAAAATATCCTTGGAACCCAATTTCTCACATCAGGGATATTACTCTCTTTAGAATTTTTCAAAATGAAACACCCTCACTGTGAGTCTACCTCTTGATCTGACAGAAAGACTATTTGAGAAACCCAGGTCTTTTGCTACTTTCCAAATAAGATCAGGAGTCTTGGACCAGAATACAGAACAGTTTGACTCTCTTGTATAAACAACATAACCAATTTGAATCTTAAATATCTATCATAAACATTTACTCATGTATGCTTACACTAGCATCTAAGGGGATACTACCCCCTCCAAAAAAAGAAAAAGAAAAAGAAAACAATTATTGCACTGGGCAGAGCCAGAACTTTCCTACTATTTTCCCTGCTAGGCAAGCATCCAACAGCTCACTCTGTGTTAGTGCACCCAGTGGCATCATATGGGAAAGTTCTCTCCTTCAGAATGATTTTTTTCATAAAAGCCGTTTCACTCAAACCATGTTTTTTTGATGGTTGATTTGTGGGGAAAAACGTGTGGCTATGCAATTGTTTCTGCTCAGGAAAAATTCTGCAGAACCTGTTGTGAGGTTAAACACAGCTCACAGGAGCATCCCCTGGGGAGAAAACTCATGTCCAAGTGATTTTCTTATTTCAAAACTGGTGAAATGTTGATTGATGGAAAACCTTGTTCTGGACATATGTCAACTTCCCAAACAGATAAAAACGTCCACCAGTAGTGCAACTAGAGTTTGTCCCATCAGATCAGAAGGTTAATCAAGATTTCTATTATAAGTTATGAAAAGATTGTGTAACAGTGTGTGACAAAAAGGGCTTTATTTGTGCCAGAAAAGGGAATAACTTTGCCACCACAATAATTCACCTGCTCACGCAGACATCTCAGTGTGCCTGTTTGGGACAAGAAGCAGCATTCTTCTCCTGCTCCAAGTTCCTAACTCATCTGACTTCACTCACATTACTTCTTTTTGCTTCCATGAATGAAGAGGGTTATGAAAATACAGTGACCTGAGGAGGAAAATAAGGTGAATAAATAAACGAGGAGGGTGCCGTCAGCCATCCAAACAGAAGAGTTAGAAAATGTTTCCAAGAATGGAATCACAGATTTCACAAAGGTGCTACATGTAATGAAGGATACTTTGAAGTTGACAAGTCTGTTTTGTAAAAACAACAAAAAATGTGAATACATACCTCTAAAAAATGTGTTTTAGTAGATTTTTTAGTAATTGGTACGTCAATTTTGCATCATAATTAAAATACAGATTAAATAATTCAACTAGCAAGTTTAATGTCTCCTAATCATTAAATACTTCACATTTTTTTTCAGCATGCTGCTCTCTCTAGATGTTTATTTTAAGGAGGTATGTTATTGTTGTTGCTGTTTTTTCCTGCCATTGAGACAATTTCCACCCATATCATCCCTAGGCACACCAGAAGGAAGCAAGGCTTGCTCCTGTGACATTCTTACCATTGTTCCTCTGTCTGGGCCCATTGTCGCAGCCCCAATGACAGTCAAGTCCATGGAGGACTCTCCTATTTATTGTTGCCCCTCCACTTTGCCAAGCATACTATCCTGTTCCAGCCACTGGTCTCTCCTGACAACATGTCCAACGTATACAAAATTAAGTCCCCCATCTTTGCCTCTAAGGCACATTGAGACAGTACTTGTTCTAAGACAGATTTGTCTTTCGGACCCCATGCTGCCTTCAACATTTTTTTCCAGCATCAAAACAAACCCGTTGACTGTTCTTAAATCTTTCTTATTCATTTTCCAACTTTCACATGCTTATGATGCAATTGAAAGTACCATGGCTTGCTGAGCCCCGGTGGCGTAGTGGTTGAGTGCGGGACTGTGGCCCATTGGCTTGGCGGTTCAAATCCATCAGCAGCTCTGCAGGAGCAAGGCTGCGCCTCCCACTCCCACCAGAGGGCAGTGATGCCCCCCCCCAAAAAAAAGTACCATGGCTTGTGTAAGGCACACCTTAGTCCTCAAGTGGCATTCTCACGTTTCAACTCTTTAAGTTTTTGCAGCAAATTTACCTAACACAGTTCATCCTTCAATCCCGTGACTGCTGCTTCCGTGAGCATTTATTATGTATCCAGGCAAGACAAAATCTTAACAAGGTCAAACTCTCCGCATTTATCATGATGTTAGCTGCTGGTCCAGTTGTGAGGATTTTCGTTTTCTTTACATTGAGCTGTAATAGATACTGAAGGTTGCAATTTCGTGATCTTCATCAGCAAGTACTTCAAGTGTCTTATTCGGCAAGCAGGGTTTGTCAACTGCATATCCATGGTTGTTAATAAGCCTTCCTCCACACTTGATACTACATCCTTTTTCGTATAAACTAGCTTCTCGATCATTTTCTTAGCTTACACATTGAACAAATATGGTAAGTGGTTGCAACTCTGATGCACACTTGTCCTGATTTTAAACCATGCAGTCTTTTCTTGTTCTGTTCACACAGCTGCCTCTTGTTCCACATATGAGTTCCTCGTGAACATATTGAATTGTTCTGGAATTCATATTCTTCTCAAGGTTACCCATTGTTATGGTCCACAGAGTCTAATGTCTTTGCATAGTCAATAGAACACAAGTAAACATATATATGGTGTTTTCTGCTTTCAGCCAAGATCCGTCTGGCATCAGCAATGATGACCCTTGTTCCAAGTCCTCCTATGAATCAGACCTGAACTTCTGACAATGTCCTGTGAATGTACTGTCATAACCACTGCGGTGATCTTAAGTGAAATTTTATTCATATATGTTATCTACAGAAACTGATAATGCTGGGTAATTTGAGCATTCTGTTGGGCCACCTCTCTTTAAAAGGGGAACAAATAAGGATATCTTCCAATGTGTTGGCTAAGTTTCAGTCTGAAAAATGTCTACAAATTTCTCTTCAGACTCACAAAACACATGCAATAACACATAAAGCAGGCAGGTCATAGGCCAGTGGGTGGGAAGTCTTGTGGATCCAGCGGCATTGTAAGCATCTCAGCACTGCCAGGGGTCTCCAGATGGCTTCTCCACCTCTCGGGGCTCTGGTTGCCTCAGAGTAGCTCCATGTGGCTTCTCATTAAAAGTGTCTCACAGGAGCCTTGTCATTAGAGAGTCTCTGAGAGAGGGAGCCTACCCTTAGTGCAATTTCTTGACGTTATTAATATTTAATGTTCTAGACTCATGAAAAATGTAGAGATCTGATATTAAGTGACTTTATTAAGATATGGTATTAAGACATTGTGGTAAGTGAAAAAGTACTAGAAAAAATGGAAAACCATTGGAAGGGCATATTAAAGAGTGTTGTTTCACAGATATGTCTCTACTCCATCAGGAGACTGGACTGCGGAGGTGCTTTTCCATATCCCTTAGTCGGTTCTAATTTGTGAAGCTGAATCTGGCTTTTACTTCCCTCATGCTCATGGTTGTTCTCTTTTATCTTTTCTCCAAGGTTCTAGTTATCTGTATATTTTTAAAATCATGCCCATGTTATAAAATTTTAATATGTTGTACTTGGTTGGAATGGTAGAAGTGCATTCTGAGCTTCTCTTCATCTCAATCTTAAAAAAACACTTCACTATTTACCTTTTTAAATTCCTGATAGAAGTGAGCCTGGCATGACCTCATTTTCCAATCTTTAGACATACTATAAGAAGACATCAGTCAATGGAAAGAAGGATATCATGCTTGGTAAGACATAGGGTCAGGAAAAAAGAGAAAGACCCCATGAAATGGATTGGCACCCTGCCTACAAGAAGGAACTCAGACATAGCGATGAGAGCTTGAATGCAAATGGACTGGCGCGACTGTGCATCGGAAGCAGCCCATGTGTCACCTAACAGCCGCCACCCAGTGTGAAGAGTGATGCCCCAAGTCTCAATGTGACATGAAATATTTTCCCATATAATCTGTCTTGTTCCTGAAAATATCAGTCATTAACAAGGTGGATTATGCTTGACAGAGTTTTGTATTGTGTCCCCAAATTACAGACATCTATGAAGATTAAAAAAAATCAAATGTTGCAACTTTCTTACTAAAACAAAAGTTTACAGAAACTTCTAAAATTTGCAATAGGAATGAAATCTGGGCCTCTAATGAAGTAAATAGTTCTTGTGGGTGTGTAGGGTAACCATTTACTGCTCCTGACAAGGCACTAGTTCTAATCCACCAATTGCTCTGCAAGAGAAAGGTGTGGCACATACTCCAGAAAGACATACATCCTCAGAAACGTTAAGAGTGAGTTCCACTTTGCACTGCTTACTCCTAAAGAGGCAGAAGAGATTTCATGGGATTTGTTCATAAGTAAACAAATAAACTGTAAGTCTATGGTTTTAAAGAAAGGAGCCCTGATAGGCTATGTTGCAAACCACAAGAGTGGCAACCCATTAGCTTCTCCATGGAAATACAATGAGGCTGTTGGCCTTCATAGAGGTCGAGCACCTTGGATGTCCTGCGAAAAGCCACTGCATATGTTGATTGCCATAGATTGATATTGGTGGAGGAGGGAACCACGTTTCAGAGCCAGTTTTTAAAATATTTGTCATAAATTTTCATTGAGATTCTGTTTTAAGTAAAAAGATAACTGCATAGACAGCTATAAAGAAATAGAACAAATTTGTTTTAGATGATGTGCATTTGTGGGTAGACACATATGCAACATTAAACACTTATTAGAATGTCTTTCAATTATCTTCTTTTTCACAGTTGAGTAGCACTATGTAGTAGAGTAATGAATATGTGTGTTTTACACATAGTCATATATGTGATACATAGATACATATATTTCATACAGCCCTGCTTGCTGAAAATAAGGGGGATTTAAGGCATTCAGTGATGAAGATCAAGGGCTCAAATATAGGAATGATTGAGTGGATGACACAGCGCCAGGCTTCTTGCACATTGGAATGCATTCAACAGCACCTAACAGCAGCAGCAGAGATTGATTTTTCTCACAGGGGATGAATAATAGCTTCCCTAAATCTCACATGTTATATGTAGTTACTAAAGTGGATCTCGATTTAAGATAAAGGAAGTCAAAAGTTTTCTTTAAATTAAATTGAATTCCATATTAGTGACAACAACTGGACATTTCCTCACAGAATGCTCTCAAGGACGGGATGAGCCTGTCAGGGGCCAGTGTAGCAACGATGATATATACAATGTTCCTCTAGTTCTTAAATGCTTAGCCCCCACCCCATGATCCCAAATCTACCTTACAAATATGGCTGAAACAGAGGATGTACACTGGTACAGATGAGAACTGGAAACAGAGATAATCTGAGACAGGAGAACTCCTCTGGACCAGTAGAAAGAAAGGTGGCAATGGGAAGGGGGAGGGAAGGTAGGTAGAAAGGGAGAAGAGAAGGCAAGGGCTCTATATATAACCTCCTCTCTGGGGGATGGACAGCAGAGAAGTGGATGAAGGGAAACACCAGATGGTTTAAGATATGACAAAGAAACAATAATTTATACATTATCAATAGTTCATGGGAGAGGGGGAGCAGGGAGGAGTAGAAAACAAGGAGCAGATACCAGGGGCTCAAGCAGACAGCAAGTGTTTTGAGAATGATGAGGGAAGAAAATGCACAAAAGTGCTTGACACAGTGCATGTATGTGTGGATTGTGATGAATTGTATGAGCCCCCAATGAAATGATTTAATTTTAGAAATTAGAAAGCCAAAATCTTCATAATTGAGCCAATAGGTAAAATCACTTTAGACAGAGAGATAGAAGTTTTCTAGGATTTCACCTAGTTGGGATCCACAGTCAATGCTCCTGGAAGCAGTAATCGAGAGATTAAATGATGCCTTGCACCGAGTTCATCTGCTGCACAAGACCTCTTTCATACATTGAAAGGCAAGAGTGCTACTTTGTGGACTAAGTTGTGCTTTTTCCAAGCCATATATTTTCTTCACCTCATATGAATGTGAAAGTTGGAAATTGAATGATAAAGATTGAAAAGATTGAGGGATTTGAACTATGGTTCTGGGAAGAATATTGAAAAGCCTTAGACAGTCAAAAGAACAAACAAATTTTGCAACAGGAGCTAGAATCTCCTTAGAGGTAAGCGTGGCAAGAATTCACCTCCTACTTTTTCGGTATGTTATTATGAGAGGCTAGACCTTGGAATAGGACATGATATTTGGTAAAGTAGGACAGAGAAAAAGATGTCCCTGGATGACAGGGCTTGGCACAGTGGCTGTACCAATAGATTGGGAGATAACAGTCACTGATGGTGGCATAGGATTGGGCAAATGTTTCAGTCTGTTATATATAGGGTCACTATGAATTGCAACTCTCTTAATGAAAGCTATGATAACATATATGTCAGACATACATAACATGTACCTATAACATACATGCTCTATATCCATAAACATGCTTTTGTTGATTGATGCTAATGCTATCTGGGAATTTCCTCATATGGAGAATATATCACCTTGGAATCACTGAAAGTAGCACTTAGAAACATAACAAATATTCCATTTTCTATAGAAAAGGGTTCAATTAGAACTTACCCTACTATAAAGTTACTAAGGGAAATTGACCCAATCCCTTGACAGAGAAAAGGAGAACAGATTAGAAAGGTGCATGGAGTGTTAGATGCAAGAATTAATCTTGTACTTTTGAGCCAGTGTGCAATGTACAAGGTAACTAAAAATCCTATAAAATAGTTTAGCCATGAGTACTGCAATCAGGAATATAACCAAGAGATTCGCTAGTACTCATGTGGAAACTTTATCTTCAATATGTGTTAGTCTGGGTTGACTAGAGAAACAAATCCAGAGATACTCATCCATGTGTAAGCTTTATATCAAAGAGCAATTATATATTGAGAAAACATCCCAACCAGCACAAATCAAGTCCATAAGCCCTCTATTAGCCCACATGTCTGATTCAAGTCCATAAAATTCTTTCAGACTCATAGAGTACACCTGATTATGTCAGATTCAGGAAGATTACAGGGCAGTGGGTGAAAAATCTTGCGGATTCAGTGGCAGTTGAAGTATTTTCATGTGGACCACCCAGCTCCTGAGTATCACCTCAGCATGAAGGTGAAGCAGAGAGAGCCTGGCCAACCTCCAGGGAGAAAGAGGAAGTTCCCAGAATCCTCATGAGAAGGCCATGTCCATAAGGAAGCGTTATCAACCTGTGATAATATTGACAGTCTACCCCCAAAACACACACACACTCTTATTATCTTATTATCCTCAAGTTGACATGACATCAGGTAATTGCCACAAAATTGTGGGGGCCAATAAGAGATCTGTGAAAGGGCTAAGTTATGACAACAGCAGATATAGATGTTCTTCATATCATGTCAACAAGATAGCACATAACAGAAAATATAAATGTTCACATTAAACTCATTAGATTAAAGTTTTAATATATTTTGGTGTGGATCCATGTTAGGCAGAGTTCTCCAGAGAAACAAAACCAGGACATATATGATTATATATTTATGCATGGGTTTATACAGCAAGAAGGAAGCTAGCAGTTAATTAGACCACACAACAGTACTCAGGTCAACTCACTGTAATGGAAGATTTAATGTGCTGCAAAGTCCTTCAACTCATGTAGACTATCAGGACCAAGGTCAAGGAAGCAGAGAGCGGAGTCTTTCCTGAACCAAGGCAGACAGAGTCTGCCCTCAGGCAGCAGGCAGTAAGGTGGGTCAACAACAGGCACAAGATCTTAGTGAAGCAGGCCCTGATGGGATCTCAAACTCAAGCAATGCATGCAGAAAGACCTACCACCCTCAAGCTCCAGCATAGTATGCACCTGCAGCATGTAGTCGCAAAGTAGTCTCAAGCTCTAGTGACATGATCCAAGGGTTGTCTTGGCCCACAGGTAGTGGAGTACACAGGCAGAAGCAGAGGACTAGTTAAAGCAGCATCACACTGGTCCAATCACCAGGGAGCAAGAGAGCTATGGAATCACATCCATCTTCATTTATCGCGGTCAGCCTCCCATCAAACTGTGAACCAATCAAACTCTGTCCACATGTTCCTATTGGCTTACAGATTGCACATTAAAGTAAACTGTATCTGCATTAGTCTGCATCGACTAGAGAAACAAATCCAAAAACACTTATGTACATGTGAGAGAGCTTTAAATCAAAGAGAAATTGTCTATTGAAAAATCATGCCAACCTTGTCCAGAAATCTGCTATCAGCTCATAAGCCTTATACTAGTCCACAAATCCCTCTTCAGAACTCAGGCCGTCACATGCCATGATGGCAAAATGCAGGAAGACCACAGCTTGGTGGGCACAAAGTCTTTTGAATCCAATGGTGGGGGAAACATCACTGTTCTGACTGGGGTCTCCACATGGATCCTCCAACTCTCTGGGTGGGGCACTTTAGCAGAATGATGGACAGAGAGAGGGGCTCTAGCAGGTCTCAGAAAGTGTCCCTGTGGCATGTCAACATGTAGATGAAGGCTGGTCTCAAGTGAGCCAGGCTGGTCTCAAGTGAGCCATTTATTTCAGTCACCCTCCAGTCAGACGGGCAGGCTAACATTCACCGCATTCACTCTTACAACCCTCAAGTTGACATGAGATTATGTAACTACTACAGTATCCAAATGTGCAGGCTGATTCAATAAAGCACTTTAAATGAATGGTAGCAATGGTTATAATTTTAAAAGAAAAAGGAAAAGAAGAGTTAAAGAAAGGCAAATAGTGTTCTTTAATAAAGGATGTTCTTTCAGAACTGTAAGAAAAAAAGAGAAGCTTCCTAAAATTTTGTTCACATATCAGAATCAGAAGTTGGCACAAGTATGATTTGCCACCTCCCCCATTACCGTGTGTCATATTTGCCTTTTGAAATGTGAACATAATCCAGATGATACAATTTTCAGCACTAGGGAAAGATGCAAATATCCTTTTGAAAATTCACTTTAAAAATCATAATAGAAAAAGTACTGTGTTTTCCTCAAAAAGAAATTGAAATTTGTTGTTCGATCTTCAAAACACAGAATCACTTTCTATCACTAAAGAAAATAAATTTCCAATCAAATTGACATCTTTTGAATGCTTAAAAGTGGCAGTCATAAAGTGTTTTCAGTCTATAACCCATTTCTTTCTCACGGTGCAGTTTAACATCTCATTGTTGGTGTTGAAACTGAATTACTCCCCAGCTCACAGTACCAGGAAGAGAACTAAAGCAAGCCAGCTTGGCTCTACAACACAAAAACATAACCGCTCTCTTCACTCTTTTGTTAAAATATAACCAGATACATAGGGACCCAATTTATTAAAATCAACAAAATGAGAACTACTTGACAAATTTACAGACATTTGACATTTATCTGAAGAATATTTTAGCTTTGTCCTTGGAAATTCATCCAGAACATATATATTGCTCACTAGGAACAATATTGACAGAAAAAAAATCATTATCATCATGTCAACATCAGCTGCAACGACTGCCCCATTATCATATTAGTCAGTTAACTAATTCTATTGATTCTATTTCTTCATCTTTGTTATAATCCAGTCTGTTCATCCTCACACTTCTAATTAAGACCTTGGCCATCACATGGTATGACATTTGGCACTGGTTCTTCAAGGTTCTCATTTATATAATGGACAATAATTTTTAAAGTTCATATTTGATCCCACTAGTTATTTATGTTGAATGCATCAAAAATTTCTCTTTTCATGCAGAATAAGTTTACAGTATTCAGAATAGTAGCCAAAATTGTCTAGCTCTAGTATCCATTTCCTGTCTCTCACTAAATCTGTACTTTAACCTATATCAAACTTTTATATTTTTAACAATTCTTTAAACTCCCTGCGTATTTCATATTTTAAGGTTTCTTCTTTTAGCTATCATTCCATTGCATTGTCTAATGTTCATCAAATTTCATATTTCAAGATCTAGTCCATATAATGTTTCTGTGTCCTTGAGATGATTCTAATTCATAGAAACCCTATATGAAAAATTAGAAATGATTCATGTTTCACTCACCTGTACTCTTTATGGAAATAGTCAAGCCTTTTCTTTGGGTCGCCATTGACAAGTTAAAACCTCTGAGTTTTCATTGTGCCACCCACCTAGTGGCACAATGTTTAAATTAAGGCTTAGGTCCTAACCAGATATCAGACTTCTGGACAAGGCTGGCATGTTTTCTCAATAGACAATTTCTCTTTGATTTAAAGCTTTCTGAAATGTATATTAGTGCCTTTGTATTTGCTTCTCTAATCAACCCAGACTAATGCAGATACAGTTTTTTTATATATTTTTTCAAGTAATTCTTCCATGTAATTAATTGGTCAATATAATACAGAATGGAAAGGCTTACTATCATTGATCTGATAACTCGATAACCTTACACAGGACTGTGAATCCTGTATTCACAGTCATTTTCCCTTACAATCTCATCAAAGCAAATTCTACAAAGATGCATATGCTCTAATAAGAGTAATTTGTTAATATATCCTGGCAGAGCCAAAGAGAATTTACAGATGTGATAAAATACATACATCATAAAATAAGAAGACAAGTCTGTGTTATTCCTGTAGTTGAAATCTAATCACAGGTTTCCTTAAAAATGGAAGGATAGATCCCTAATATGAAGGAGCAAAAAAAAAAAACAGCAAAACAGAAAATATAAACCAGATCAGACCTGGCATGCATCAGATGGGAGATCAGATGACAAAGTTTTAGCCATCTAATTATTTACCATATTTTGAACCAAAGGGACAGTAAGTTGAATAAGGGTTTGGAGGTGGGGGTGTGTTAAAGGAAGACGATGTCAAGAAGTCCAGAAAGGAAAATGATATTTGGAAACAGATTGTGGTAGCAATTACACAATACTGCTCCATGTGATTGAATTATGGAATGATACAGTATGTGTTAACTCCCTGTTAACAATGTTTTTTCTAAAAGGAGGTATAAAGCGCAGATAATTGAAACAGGAAGAGTGGGACAAGGATTTGATCCACCATCGCGGACTTTGAAGCCACAAAGTGTGAAGTGCAGTGTCCCTCAGGAACTGAAAGCAGCCTTTGGCTGAAAGCCACAAAAAGATACGAGAGCAGCACATGGACTCAGTAATAACGCCAAAAAACACAAACGAGGAAATCCTTCCAGAGACCCTGGAAGAGAGCGTGGCTCTGCTCACACGCGCATTTTGTCCCTGTTCAGACATCTAACCTACCACGCTGTAAAATAAGAAATCCGTGTTGCGGTAAACCACAACTTTTAGCATATACTTACTGCAGCCATACAATACTAAAGCAAGCACTATAGCAGAAATCCATACATGTTGATTTATTTACATGTCAGCTAACTCTTACCCAAAGAACAAGTTCCTCTTGATAAGTGACACATTTTATCTTCCTCCCACACATTTAGAGCATAACACATTCACACACAATACACATACATGAAAGCATATGCTTTACATGAAGGCACATACACATAGAAACGTATTGTGGGAAAGTTAATGGTTCTTGCCACACAAAACTAAGTCATTTAATTCAGTATGAATGTTTTCTTTATTAGATATATCTATTTCACAGAAAACAGCTTAATTACCATATATTGTTTTAGAAATAACTTACCAAAAGTAATTATCATGTATTCAATTCATGAAATGATATATAATACTTTAGTGAATTTAGACTTGATATTCATCAATATTTAATTTTCTTATTAAAAACTAAATATGCCTCCTGTACTTAAAAAATAATCTCTGGGGCTCTCTGATCCTCCTTGTGTGATAGGCAGCCGCCTCTTCCCATTCTCGCGCAGTCCCCGCCGCATCCAGGAGACACCATGGTGAGGGTCAGAGTGAACAGATTTGGCCGTATTGGACACCTGTTCTGCAGGGTTTCTATCCAGTCTAACAAAGTGGAGATCGTTGCCATCAATTACCCCTGCATTGATCTGAACTACATGGTCTAAATGTTCGAGTATGATTCTACCCATGGCAAGTTCAATGGCACCATCAAGGCTGAGAACAGGAAGCTGGTCATCAATGGGAAGCTCATCTACATGTTCCAGGAGCGAGATCCCGCCAACATCAAGTGGGGCGTGGCTGGTGCTGAGTATATCGTGGAGTCCACTGGTGTCTTCACCACCCTGGAAAAGGCTGGGGCTCACCTGAAGGGCGCAGCCAAAAGGGTGATCATACCTGCCTCTTCTCCTGATGCCCCCCTGTTTGTGATGGGCGTATGACAGGAGAAGTATGACAACTTCCTCAAGATGGTTAGCAATACCTCCTGCACCACCAACTGCTCACCCCTGGCCAAGTTCATCAATGACAATTTTGGCATCGTGGAAGGACTCATGACCATAGTCCATGTCATCACTGCCTCCCAGAAGACTGTGGACAGCCCCTCTGGGAAACTCTGGCATGATGGCCATCGCGCTGCCCAGAACATCATCCCAGCATCTACCGGTGCTGCCAAAGCTTCGGGCAAGGTCATCCCGGAGCTGAATGGGAAACTCACTGGCATGGCCTTCCGTGTCCCCACCCCCAATGTGTCCGTTGTGGATCTCACCTGCCGTCTGGTGAAATCTGCCAAATACAATGATATCAAGAAGGTGGTGAAGCAGGGGGCTGATGGTCCCCTGAAGGTCATCCTGGGCTACACTGAGCACCAGGTCATCTCCTGTGACTTCAACAATGACTCTCACTCTTCCACCTTTGATGCTGGGGCTGGCATTGCCCTCATCGACAACTTAGTCAAGTTCATTTCCTGGTATGGCAATGAATTTGGCTACAGCAACAGAGTGGTGGGCCTCATGATCCACATGGCCTCCAAGGAGTAAGAACCCCCTGGACCGCCAGCCCCAGCAACTATAAAAGAGGAAGAGAGGCCCTCCGCTGCTGGGGTGTCTTTGCCCCTAACTCAATCCCCCAACACAGAGACTATTCCATCCAGACCCCCTGAAGGAAGGGGAGGGGCTTAGTGAGCCCGATTCTATCATGTATCATCTATAAAATACACTGTACCCAGCCAAAAAAAAAATAATCTCTGGTTCATTTAAGGAATAAAAACTAATAGCCTGAGCAAATTTCTTTTTTTTTTTTTTCAAATCACTTCATGATTTGACAATAGTAAATAAAAATGTTCATTTCCAACATTAGTACAACTGTCAAGATACTAAGCTCTCTAGGAAACAATGTCTTAATTTTATTCAGGATTCATGGCTAACTTATCTTCTTTTCCCTTTGAGTAGAAGGATCTAGTGTTCATACTTTTGTTTCTTTCTTATTATTTTCAGGTGTGAGAGATGTCTTCCAGTGGTTGTTACTCCCTCTTTTGCACTCTTCCAAACAGCAACAATTGAATCTTTACATACTAGCATTGTTGCACCTTCCCACTTTAGCATATCTGGCTGCTCCCCTGTGGCTGTCATGCGCTTATGTTAATTTTATGATTGAGATGTAGGGGTGGAGTCTGGCCTGTTAATCTGGAGATAGCCATTGAGTAGCCAATGAGGCCACAATGTGGGCATGACTTTCTCCTGAGACTTCTGGGAAATCTCGCGATATTTCCCTCATGAGATGAGAACCTATCTTCCCCAGTTGTTGGGAGTTAGTCTCAGAGACGATGAATTACAGACAAGATGGCAGTGTCCGAGAAGCGGGAGGAGGCGGAGGAGAGGCCACACGGCTTTGCCCTGATGGAGCCAGACCTCTGAAGCTGGAGGGGGATGCTGTTGATGGATCCTGAGCTCTGGAAGCGAAGAGCCATGGGGAGACCCATGCCAGCACCAGGATTCTGCACCCACTGACCTGTGACTTCGTGAGTTGGAAGGAGACTTTATAGACTGATTTCGGGCATATGGGTTAATATTGGTCTTATGACTTTGAACTGGCCTGGGCTGGGATACTTAGTGTTCCATTCCTTTTGTTTAAAAGCCTTTCCGTATATCCATATGCGTGTCTATGAAATTTGTTCCTCTGGTCTACCCGGACTGACACATCCCCCTATTCTACTCTGGTTATTGAAAAAAATTCTTATTTTAATTTATGATAATCACACTTGATGTGAGGTCTTCAAACTCTTATATAGTCTCTCCCTAATTAATTCATAAAAAAATATCAAAACTCCATAGTTTAATTCTAATTCATAGTGACTATTAGTTTGATTCTAATTCATAGTGTTGTGTGAACTTCGCTGCCCTAAATGAATTGTTTGGCAGTAAAGACTTAAGTGGCTCCCCATGATGTGACCTATATAAGGCAATGAAATCTATAGTGGTATCTGCTATAAGCAACCCATGAATTGTAAGATCAGAATTGGATGCCACACCCGGTGGTAGTTACATAAGTAATGGCGTGGAGGATAGCCTGTCAATCAGGTAGCAACTTGATGATGATTCCTTGTGGGTGTGACCTTCTCATGAGGATTCTGGGAACTTCCTCTCGATTTAATCTGCCATCAGATGTGGACCATTCTTTTTCTTTTCTTTCACCCTCCTGCTGACAAGTCAAATGAAGCCATGTAGAGACCTCAGGAACACTGGAACTCCTTCCACCAGCAATGCATTCACAAGACTTTGCATCCACTGTCCTGTGATCTTCCTGCACTTTGCATTATTACATGTACCGTGTGAGCCTGAGGAAGGATGTATGGGCTAATACTGCACTTATGGGCTAATCTTGGACTTATGGACTTGATCTGGAATGGGCCGGGATGTTTTCTTAATATACAATTACACTTTGATATAAAGCTCTCTCTTACAAATGCACGCTTATCACTGGATTTCTTTCTCTAGTCAACGCAGGACTAATACACACCCCTACTCAGCCCACACACTAACACATTCAATGAAAGGAAATTTCCTTGGGGGTGAAGTCTGCTTCCAGGATAAGTGGACTTGATGGAATTGTTATTGTTGTTTTTGAACATTTTTGTGGGTCTGTATCCTGGAGACCCCTGGTTCTTTGGACTTGACCCAATTACCTGCTATGTTGCCTGCTGATTCTGAAAGTCCTCAAAAACCTGATGATGATCAGCTGTCCTTTGGTTCATTTGCCTCTGCAGCCACAGGTTAACTTGTTGGACATGGATTCATCCACCTCCATAGTTATCATTCTGTGTTCCTTCTCCTTTTGTGAGTTCTTCTCTCTCCACAGTTGCCAGTCAGGAGTCATTTATAGGCTAATATCTAGCCACAGACTTTGAGGTCATGGGCATGGACTTGATGACACCTACAAGTGGATGAGCCATTTCCTTTATATACATTTCTTTATAGATATACATATGCATGTCACTGGTTTTACTTCTTACTTCAAAATTTAAGGCAATGACTCTACAGGACAGAATGATGATACTCTCATTTTTCTGAGACAGTACATCTGTATGGGTGAAGAAACCCCATTTTTTCATGAAATAATTCTCTACAAATGAGCTATTTTCTTGGTAGTACGACTATTAATTAATTGTATTATCTCCTTTTACTCATCAATATTTGACACAATTAATAAAAGGCAACTGTTGTCATTTTTGTAGGACTTTTATTTGAGAACATTAGATCATTTAAAGAAACAAGAGTTAGGTCTGAAGACCATTATTATATAGCCACATATTATTAAAAAATCTTAGCCTTTCACTCTGAACTATCTTTTTAGGTAGAGATCATGAAAATTTTACAGTTAAGCATCACTGCCCTGGTGGGAGTAGGAGGCCCAGCCTTGCTCCTGGAGAGCTGCTGCTGGATTTGAATCACCAACCCTGTGGACAGCAGTCCTGTGCACAATCACTACGCCACTGAGGTTCAGTCCAGACAATTATATTTAATTGCTTTTTAAATTCACCAATGGAAATGTCAAAAGAATACTTGAATATAACTTTTTTATCTGTACCAGATATATTTTAGAGGCCCTGTTTTCAGAAAAAACCAGGGTAAGGCAAAAAATATTGCTTTATGAGCTCTGATTATACACGTTTGACTTTTTTCTAAACAATATGTGCTTATTTTAATTTAAATATGTCAATTAGTGCATCACTGTGGATGTTCACTGACTCTCTTAGTAATACAATTGTTAGGCTTCCCTACAAAACTTCCCAACCAAATTACTGGCTTTGAGGGACTCGTTTGGGCTATGAATGATTTGGGGCCCCCAAAGGATAATCTTGGTATATTTTCTTGAAGGATATAGGACAGCTATGGGAGTGGAGGAGTCTCTTTTCAGAAAATTTCAGAAAATTGAAACCTACATTATGGCCAAAAAATGAGGAAAGCTATATTAAGGAAATTTATTTTCCACTGTAATAATGCAGCTGCTCATTCATACAGGGTAGCAAGAGTGTATTTATTTCCTTGGTGTGTTTTTAAACTATTTACCCTATGACAAATATTTCATCTCTTTAGATGCCATTGTAGTCCACAAAACAAAGAGCATTCAAATGAGCACAATTTGAGTCTTTCAGGTTGGCTAAATTGCCATTTAAACATGAGAGAAAATTATTGCGGGCAGAGATATCCAGAGGAGGCAAGGACAGTAATCACATGATTTTCAGAAATACATATGTAGCTGAATTTGTTCAATAACATTTTCTATTATTTTATGACATACTTTCTTATTTAATCTCATACTTTCAAATCCCTTCCACCATTTCATCATAAAATCTGTTACAGAGGCCTTTGGATAACTTGGAAAGTTAATTGTCTACTTCTCTTCACACTAAACTGAACAAATATACCCTAAAATATGTAAAGAAAGGAGAGGCTTTGGACATTCTGAGCTCATCGATACCACTGTGTGTTTAAATACAAAGATACTGGGGAAAATGGCATCTCAACATTTGGGGCCATTTCATAAGCTTACTTTGCATATACTGAATCATTACTTGTAGCCCTGGTCACGTAGTGGTTACAAGCTGGGCTACTAATAGTAAAGTCAGCAGGTTGAAGCCACCAGCTGCTTCAAGGAGAAAGACGAGTTTTCTACTCCTGCAGAGAGTCCCAGAAACCCACAAAGACTGTTCTGTTCTGTTCTGTAGGGTCCATGGGAGTTGACATCAACTCAGTAACTATTACATTACAGATTAATGTAGCAAGAAAGTTCTGGATTAGTAAAATGTCACATTATTCTATGCTTTAGATGGGTCAGGCAAATCTCTATCTTGAATGAGTCTACTGTTCAGTTCAATTTCAGTTTACAAAATGGAGTATGTGTCATTTTCCTAGGAGGTGGCCACCAAATTAGTGCAAAATATTGAACAGCACAGGAATTATAATGAAACAATATAAAGAATGTACAGTCATTATGTCAAAAAGAATTCATTGCTTAACAGTAAATAGCATATGATCAAGAACAGATTATATTGAAGGGATAAATCCAAAGTACATTACTAATATTGGTTTAAAACAGCATTCCAGAAATTAAGTGACTCGGAAATGTGTCGATAAATGGAGGCAACTCCAGGAAATCTCACTTATCAATGACAAAGAATTTAAAGACAACTACTTATCCAGTTCATGATTCGCCTGTCAGTTTGTCACAATCTGGTGGCTCTCGTGTTACTGTGATGTTGGAATCTATGTTCCTGGTGTTTCTACCAGCAAGCTCACTGAATTGGAACTGTTTCAGAGAAAATTTGAGATTAAGAACAGGCTAGGAAGAAGGAATAGACTTTCCAGTACTGAGGAATTCTTGCCTGAAGACCTGATTAAAGACAGTGTAACTTTGCTTTCTACCAAACATCCCATTAATAGCATGGTGACATTATCTATGATACCAGATAGGAGTGAGGAAGAATTGCCTTCTCAATGTCCAGCCTCTGAAAATGACAGGACTCAAATGAGAAGAGAAAAACTCCAGGAACGTCTAACAATAATTGGTCATGAAAAGTATGATCAAGAGTGTTCTGGCTGTACTGTTTTAATGCTAGAAACAAATAAACAAGCAACACTACAGTAACTGCAATAACAAACAGATGTGACGCTAGAGGACCTCACTCAAGGAAAGAAATTTGAAGACAACCCCGTCTCATTCATCAGCCGTCTGTCAATGTTTGGGACCTTGGTGGCTTGAGTGGTGCTTTGATGCTGGAAGCCATCTCCATGATATTTCAAATGCCAGCACTGAAGCACTACAGCCAGAATGCTCTTTAGAATGCTCTGTGGAAGATCACAGAACTTTCCCTCACGTTCTTTGGACATATTATCAGGAGAGACCAATCCCTGGAAGAGGACAAAGTGCCAGGTCAAGTACAAGGGCAGAAAAGAGAGCAAGACTCTCTATGAGACGGATGGCACAGAGGTTACAATAATGTGCTGAAGTCTGACGACCGCCGTGAGGCGGGAACAGCACCAGGCGGGGTGCCTTCACATGCACATAAAGCTGCGATGAGGCGCAATGAATTCGCTAGTCCTTCACCCCAACAACCGCCTGTACAACCACCAAAGATGGTGATCCCACAAATGAAGAAAGTATTGAAAATAAATACGATTGATAAAATGCTCAATTAAAATTGCTTGGAAGATAATTTTAAATTGGCCGCAGCAGTTACTAGAGGAGGTCCTTTTGGTTGGTACAGGGTCAGGGGTGGACGGGGAGAAGACCTTCAACAAATAATATTAGATTGACTATAGTTGTAATAATGGCCTCAATCATAGCAAAGGTTGTCAGGATGGCCCAGGAAAGGTCAAAGTTTTGTTCAGTTGTCCGTAGTGTCATTACGAATGGACAGGAGAGAATGTAGCAACCACATGGGAACACTCTGAGATTCTTCAGATGCATCCTCTAAATTCTTAACTGAATACTTTCTTTGTCAGGGCTGCGAGGTACTAAGCAAGATCAATAGCTGAATCTACAGATGCCTGAAAAGATACACTGAAACCTATGGTTTTGGTATTAAATATTTTAAATGATCATTAGGAAAATAATTAGAATAAATTGAGAGCAATAGGTAATAACACTGACGATATACAACTTAATATTGCGTCCTCTAAAAATGCCTAACTTTACAAAAGCCTACTTAACTTTGAGTTATTAAATTTCTACCTTAGCCTGGACTCTATGTACATATCAGATTGGTAGATGAATTGATTTGACAGTCCAACAGCTCACACATCATATTTCTAATGAGAGTTGCATCAATTGGTCACATATAGAAACAGTATTTAATTTTCTAGAATGATTTAGGTTTTCATTATATTGAAATGCAAAATAGAATCTAAAAAAATTAAGCTAAACTTAGTCTTTTATTTCTCCCCTTGTTATTTCATCCTATTTATAAAGGTACATATTTAAATAGAAATTACCTGTTTATCAGAAATATAAAGACAGTAGTTTCATGATAAATCTGCTTCCAATTTTTAATCTACTTCATGCTAAAAAGGTCTGTAAAAAGGCAGCAGGTAATTTCTCAGACACT
>PVJH01025656.1:0-31160 GCA_004026705.1 Nesogale talazaci
CATTTTAGCCTGACCACTTTACTTTATTTCTGTTTTTAAAAGATGGTTTCCGTTGGGTTTTCCAGTGTGTGAAGCACAGGAAGAATAGATGCATCGAGACAATAACTGAGGCAGGGTTCACAGGAGAGGTTGAGGGGGGCGCTGGCACTTGGGGTGAGGGGGTCGGTGGAGCAAACCATGCATGCTGGAGGGTAGAGGAGATTAGAACCCACTGATTACACAGCTCATTTTAAAAGCAATTTAACCATAAAAAAGAGACAATGTTCTAAAAACTGATTGAACTGATTGCATAGCTCTTCTTGATACAGTTGAAATATTCAATTGTATGATATGTAGATTATGTGCCAATAAAACGAACAAAACACACACACAACACACAAAGGTAATGGAATCTTCCCACATTTTTGTGAAGCTTTCTCAGGTGAGCCAAAAACAAAGCCCAGCGAACTCCTCATGTTAGAATTCCTTGAGTCCCAAATTCCCTAGCCCATCTTCTTCTCTCCACCATAAGAGTCTTCTTGGGGCTGAGCCCTGGTGGCGAAGGTTGTGTGTAGGACTTCGGCCCATTGGGTTGGTGGTTCGAATCCAGCGGCAGCTCTCCAGGAGCAAGGCTGGGCTTCCTACTCCCACCAGAGGGCAGTGATGCCCACACACAAAAAAGAGTTCTTGTGTTTGTTTTCTATGTAACAATATTATGCAGGGGTTTTTTGCACTTGTGCTTTGTGGAAAGAAAAATGTGTGCTACTCCATCTTTCCAGAAGTGGAGGCCTTATTGGCTTGCAAAAGCTTTTCATATATTCTGAAAACCTATCCTTACTCGGTGAATAGTGCTGCAACTATTGAAAGCATCATTTCTCATCTTAGGGCTTTGGGGCTTTTTTTCCATGCATGATTTCTTTATGGTGTTATTGCTGAACAAAATGTTGACTAGTTCTTCATTTTAATGTGTTTATGCTTATCAATCTTTTCTTTCCCTTCCATTTTTTGCTTCAGAATTAGTATTTTTTTTTGTTCCAGATTTTAAAAAGAATGTCTTATTGCATTTTGGAAAGATACTCTCCCACATTTTCTTCTAAAAATCTTGGAGCTTTTGTTTCTTGCATTTAAGTCCTTAATTTGCCTGGAATTGATTTTGGTATGTGTTATGGGGTAGAGATCCAATTTCGTATTTTTAAATAGCTTCATTAAAGTATAATTGACATACTCTAAACGGAACGTATTTAACCTGTACAATTTGATACGTTTTGACATCTGTATGTGTATACCCATGAAATCATCACCACAAGAAAGAAAATGAACATATCCATGACCCCAACATTTCCTCATGCCTGCAGGTAATCCTCTTTTCCTGCCCTCCCCGTCCTCCCACCACCCCCAGGTTCTGGTAAGTTTTCTCTTACTATGAGTTAATGTAGCTTTCCTAGAATTTTATGTACACATAGTGTACTATTTTTGCTGGGTTTGCTTACACAGTCTGGTTTCTTTCACTCAGTACAATTATTGGGGGATTCACTCATGCTGTAGTCTGTCTCAGTGATGTTCAAGAAACCCAACCCTACTGCCATCACATGACTTCCCATTCATAGTAACCTTGTAGGCAGAGGGGAGCAGTCTCCCAGGTGGGGTGTCACGAATCCAGTTCATCATGGGGACTGCCGTTCTACTGCACACTGTTTATCCATTAGTTGATTGATACACATTCGAGTGATTTCCAGATGGAAACCAAGCCAAGCGAAGATGTCATGAATGTTCACGTACATGTCTTGGTGCGGGTGTCCCTTTTGTTTCTCTTGGTATAAATGCCCTGGAGTGGAATGTTTGTATCACATAATAGTTATATCATTGACTTTGTAACACTTCCAAACTGTTTTCCAAGAAACTGTCATCCTGTTTTCCAAGTGTTTACATTTCTACCAGCTGTGTAGAAAAGTCCTCTTTACTTCACGTCCCTGACAACACTAGGAATACTCCAGCCTTTTCATTGCAATCATTCTTATCAGGGTCCAATGGCATCTCCTTGTGAGTTTAATTTTGCACTTACCCAGTGATTAATGCTATTAGGTATCTTTTCATGCTCACATGAACATAATTCCTAATTTAAACCAATATCCAATTATATTGTCTCTGCAAAGTTGAGGATGTATTTCAATTTCTTTTTAACTTTCTTGAGGTGCATATTAGCTTAAAATGTCTATGTGCTTAATTCAACTCTCTGTGCACTTATTGCAGATTTTTTTTCCTTCTGCCTGAACCAGGGGGACTACAGCTTTGTACACTGTCAGTTACATCAGCTGATTGTCAGTGTCTATTCCATCCCTGGAGGCCATTTTTATTCTGTCAGGTCTCTGTGTTCATCACAGGCAACTGTCACCCCTTTTTGTCTTACTCGCTGGTTCTCCTACCTTCATTTATTTCATTGCTTTGATGTGGTAGGTGATCTTGTTAAATAGTGACACAGTGGTAAAAAGACATTCTGTTTCTGTCTGGACTGGTTATCCTGGATATCTGCTGGCTTCCTTTTCCTGTGATATTTCATCTTCAACTTACAGAGTCCCTCATCTTCTTTCCTTTTGATACATCTCTTATTTTCCAGGTCTGTGTCTTTTTCTTTCTTAATTTACTTTCTAATTTTGACAGAGAACATTCTTCAGTAGCTTTCTCAAAAAAAGGTGAGTGGGAAGCAAACTTTTTCACTTATTTCATGTCTGAGAATGTCATCATTCTATTTGGACATTGACTTAATAATTTGGCTGGATACAGAAGCATGATTTTAAAAGTATACTCCTTCAACATTTCACATATGTCACTTTAGTTTCTTCTGACTCCTAGTGCTGTGGAGAAATTTGAAAGTTTTGTGGTCTCTGTGGCTAGTGTTCTAAAGAGATCTGATATGCAGGGTAATCAATGAGTCTTTTTAGTCTGGAAACTTAGATTCTTCGGTTCTAGAAAATCATCTTAAACCCTCATTTTGAGGATGAGGTCCTCCTCTTCTTTTTGTCTGCTTTCTTCCTGAAATACCTATCATTTGAATATCTGTCCTCAAATTTTGAACTGTCCTCAAATTTTCTTATGTTTCCTCTTCTATCTTCAGTCTCTTTATATTTTTGCTCATGTTTCTGGGATGTTACCTTCATTTTATCTTCTTTTTCATTGAGTCTTCCATTCTATGAGGCTTCTAGTTTCAAAGTATTCTTTTCCAAATACATTTTTTATTTGAATCAGAATAAATTTGGGTGTCAGACGTGATCGCACAGAGAGTCTCTGCATCCTCCATGCCCAACTCCCTCTATGATTTATTACTGTACAATAGAGTGCTACATTTGGTACAATTCATTAACCACTATCAACGGCTCCATTACTAAGTCTGAAACAACACAGAGACACGCACACAAATGCCATTGGAATGAGGGAGCCCCTAGGCATGAGAACACAAGGGCATCTCAAGGGTTGACAGCCGCACCATTACTTCAGTAGAATGTGGTGCACACAAAAAACTGGCCTGGAAATCATGACAGAGTGCAGATCAATTTGTCAGTCACAGGTGGGCTGATAGAATCAGGAGACAGGCGTGACTGTGCTGGAGGTGGTGTGACTCATCTGGGGACCCTAGTACCCCGATTTCTATCAAGAGCACACGCAGATCATTTCCTGAGGCCACGACTTCTCTTCCCAGAGCTCAGCCAGAGGGCTCTCAGCAGCATGCTCTGCCTGCTGATGCTGTTGGTGCCCTCTCGTCGGTTCTGACACAAAGCAACCCTCTGCATGGCAGAAAGGCAGGGAGGGCAGCGCTGCCCTGTCCTGTGGCAGCCTCACCACGGCTCCTCTGCTGCAGCCCATGGCTGCAGCCCCCCATGTCAGTCCATCTGATTGAGGACCTTCCTCTTGTCCACTAACCCTCCCCCTTACCAAATGTGAGATCCTTCTCCAGGGACTGGACTCTCCTGACAAGCTGTCCGGGGCGTGTGAGACAGTGTCACGTCATCCTTGCCTCGGAGAAGCACTCTGCTCATACTTCCTCCAAGACAGATTGACTTGTCCTTTGAGCAGTCCATGGCACTGTCAATATTGTTCTCCAGCCCCACAATAGAATGTTTCAGTCTTAGTTATTCAATGTCTAACTCTCACGGACACATGGGGCCATTGAAATACCATGACGTAAGTCAGGCAGACCTTAGTCCTCAGAATGACATCCTTGACTCCAGGTACTCTAAGAGTTCTTGTGCAGCGGGTTTACCCAATGTAACTCATCTTTTGATTTCCTGACTGCTTCTTCCATGAGCACTGATCGTCAACCCAACAAGACAAAGTCCTTAACTTCATGCTCTTCTCCATCAATGGTGATGTTACCTACTAGTCCGGTTGTGAAGGTTTGGGTCTTGTGTACATTGGGTTGCATTCTATCCTGAAGGCTGCGATACTCGACCTTCATCAGCAAGTGCTTCAAGTCCTCCTCACACAGCAGGCAAGGCTGTGTCATCTGGATATCTGGGGATGTTCATAAGCCCTTCTCCAATCCTGGTGCCACATTCTTCTTCATATCATCCAGCTTCCCCGATGATTGCTCAGCATAGAGATTGAATCGGTACAGTGAAAGGACCCAACCTTGTCACCCTATTTCCTGATTTAAACCATTTCAAACCCTTGTTCCATTCATACAACTGCCTCTTAATCCGCATTCAGGTTCCACATAAGCACAATGGAATTCCCACTCGTCTCAAGGTTATCCATATAGTTTGTTTTGAGCCACACAGCCGAATACCTTTGCATACACAATAAAACACAAGTACACATCTTTCTGGCAGTCTCTCCTCTCAGCCAAGATCCATCAGACATTCACAATGATATCCCTTGTTCCATGTCCTCTTCTAAACCCTGCCCGAACCTCCGGCAGCTCCCGGACTGAGCACTCTGAGTATACCCTGTACTTAGTGTGCTGCCGCAACTGTTGTTGGATGATCATCAGCAAAATTTTACTTGCATGTAATATTCATGGTATACAATTTGAGCATTCTGTTGGGTCACCTTTCCTTGGAATGGGTGTAACACGGATCTCTTTCAATCAGTTGGCCAGATTTTCTGGCATGGCGGAGTGGATGCTTCCAGTACTGCCTCAGCTTCCTGAAACATTTCAATTAGCACTCCACCAATTCCTAGAGCCTTGGTTTTGGATAATGTTTTTAGTGCGACCTGTAGGTCTTCCTTTAGCATAAGTTATTGGATCATATGCCATCTCTTTTAGGTGGTGGAATATTGACCGGTTCTTTTTGGAGTAGTGCTTCTGTGTATCCTTTCCATCTTCTCTGGGTGTTCCTTGCGTCATTCAAAACTTGGCCCATCGGAATCTTTCAAGACTGCAGTTTAAGGCTTGAATTTTTTTCTTGAGTTCTTTCAGTTTGAGATATGCGGAGCACATTTTCCCCCTTTGGGATTTCTAATGCTAGGTCTTTGCACATTTCACTATACTATTTCTCTTTGCCTTCCCAAGTGATCCTTTGTGATTTTCTATTCAGTTCTTTGACTTCATCCTACTTCCGGGTGCCTTAGCTACTCTAAGATTATGAGCCAGTTCAAGTCTCTTCTGACACCCACTTTGACCTTTCCTTCCTTTCCTGTCTTCTTACTGACCTTTGGCTTTCTTATGAATGATGGTCTTGATGTCCTCTTACTGCTCACCAGGTCTCTGTCATTAGTGTTCATCTGAGGCAAATCTGTTCTTGTAATGTTCTCAAAATTCAGGTGGGAGACTCAAAGTTATAATTTGGCTCTCATGTACTTGTTATAATTTTATTCAGCTTCAGCCTGATTTGTTCTACCCTCAGTCCCTGGCTTTGTTTTCACTGTGATAATGAGGCTTTTCCATGGTCTCCTCCCACAGAACATGGTCTCTTCCCACAGACCTAGCAAATTTGATTTCTGTGTAGTCCATCTAGGGAACTCCATTGTGTATAGTGATCTTTTGTATTGTTGAAAAGATTTTTGTTATGAACAAGTCGTTGGTTGTGCGACATTCTATCATGATCTCCCACTTAAGTTCTATCACAAGTCCCTATTTCCTGACTATTTCTTCCTCTGGGTTTCCAACTTTGGCATTCAAATCATCAATAATTGTCAATGCATCTTGATGGCATATTTGACCAATTTCTAACGGAAGTGTTTCTAGAACTTTTTCTTCATGACTAGGTTTTGTGCCTGATCTCTAAATCTGAGGTAATGGTTGTGTTGATGGGTTTCCTTGAAGGGAGATAGATCTAATTCTATGACAGACAGCATTGTGCTTCATGATAGATATCTCAAAATGTCCTTTTTGACAATGAATACTATGGTCATTCCTCTTGATTGTGTCATTTCAGACATAATAAATTCTATGCTTATCTGATTCAAAATGGTCAGTGCCAGTCCATTTCAGCTCACTAATGCCTAGGATATCTATCTTTATAAGTTTCATTCAAATTTAAGTCTCTTCTTGTTTTAGCTTTGTGATTGTGTAATTGTCTTTAAATACTTTTTCACATTGCTCTTCTGCAAGTCTTTCTGAAAAAAACATTTCAGGATGGCGAAGAAGTTATCTTTGTTTATTTTCTTTTTGCAGACTCTCACTCATAAGGTCTTGATTTCTCGTACGGTATTATTATTTGATGATGAGTCCATTGCTGGCTCGTAGTTCATGAGAATCCTGAATCTAAATTAGGAAAGCTGTCATCCCGATTGGATTTGCTACTTCTTCAGCTGGCAGCCAGCGAAGGCCTGGCCTGAAACCACTTCAGCCACTGTTGAAGAGCTTGACTCAGAGGAAAGTTTAGCCCAAAGTTTCCTTTGCTGTTGGCCTAAGACTCTATGTCCCCATAACAATGTTGCTATGGCCATTTGCCTTAGGACAACTTGGCCTCTCCTGGCTACTCTTTGCTAAGTCTATATTTAGCTCCTGGGTTTTAG
Source organism: Nesogale talazaci (assembly GCA_004026705.1). NCBI lineage: Eukaryota > Metazoa > Chordata > Mammalia > Afrosoricida > Tenrecidae > Nesogale > Nesogale talazaci. The sequence continues at coordinate 6,934 of PVJH01025656.1, forward strand.
CTGTGTTTAGAAGGTGCAGTCCTTAAAGGAGCACTTGCTTCTTTAGACAGCAACACTGCCTCAAAGAATGTTTCCTTTCAGAGGCACTTGACAACCATAATGTCAGAAGCAGAGTTCTGAGGTGAGATCTTTGACCTCCTCAGTCAAATGTAAAGTCATCCTCAGAGCTTAGAAAAATATGTCCCCGTATAACAGGCATGCCCTCAGAGCATCCTGCAGCCTGGAAAGCCAGATCACAGAGAACAAATTAGTCACAATGAAGTCTATAGAAGATTCTGCAGGAGAGGCTTATTCAGAATTGAGTTTATTTAGGTTTTTTGTTCCGTGGACTCCAGTGAATGTGACCTTCTCTGGAAAAAGGTTTTTGAGACTGTGATCCGTTAACACGAGGTCATATTGGAATAGGGTGGATCCAGGTTCATCTAAGTTGTTTCCTCATAAATGAGAAAAGAAGTACCCAGAGAGAAGACAACCGTTAGAGCCGGGCGTCAGGTCATCTCGTCCAGGGAGTGCCTCTCTTCTGCTGGCCCTCAGCTTTTCCCAGCACGCTGTCCTTTCTCAGAGACTAGTCTCTCCTGATAACATGACCAACCAAATCTTTACACACACACACACACATACACACACGCGTGCGCGCGCGCTTCTAAGGAGCATTCTGGCTGTACTTCTTCTAGAAGATGTCTTTGTTTTTCTGACAGCCCCTGGCATTTTCAAAACTCATCACCAGCGCCACCACCCACTTCTTCTTTGGTCTTCTTTATTCATGGTCCAGCTTTCATATGCATATGAGGTGACCAAAAATACCACAGCTTCATATTTTTAGAATTTAGTGCCAGGAAAAGCTTTGCCTTCCCAGATGGCTTGACTTACTTCCTCTGCCTAATGGCAAGAGCGTTACAAGACGTCTGATTTTCCTTTTTGCCCAAGCTGCCAGGAAGCATTAGTCAAAATAGACGCGACATCACGTCAGTTTTTGCCTTGGGACTGCTGCCTCTTCTTTGTCACAGTCATGGTGTCTAGTTTGTTTGTACTTATGAAGAGGTTTATAGCAAATTGACCTCTCAATCTTCTTTCAGGGGAGAAATAGGTTATCCGTCAATTAAGTTCAATTTGGCAAGCATTTTACTCCATGCCCTTGTGTTCTATAAAACATCCAAGGGGAAGGAATGATCAGATATATTTATGCAAATTAATCTGGTGAGAACTTCTGAAGCACCCAATGGCATGAGCGAATGAATTGTGAAGAAGGCATTTTTGCGCCTCCTCCCTTCTTTGTGGGCAGCTGTGTTCAGACCTGTCACCTGGCATCTCTGCTCACGTTCATTGGCTTGCATTGTGGGCCAGAGTAACATGTTTTCTCTAAGGGCTTCACCCTGCTGAAAAATAAGAACCAGCGTTCTGGATAAACTAGGGTCTTTTCCCACCTAGTCAGAGGTGAGGAGGTGTAGGGCTTTGGGATTTGGGAGTACCTGTGTTATCGGCGGAAGAACGAAGGCAGGCTTGATAAGCTCCATCAGTGAGTTCTGCCCCAGCCTCTTCCGTCTGTCTCCGGCTTTAACTGGATGTTCCCTCGAGCAAAGGACTGAAGGGAGGTGCTTAAGAACTAGTCTTCGGAGTAAGCTCACGATCCTTCATCATCCACATCTCTACTTGCTGGGCGACCTTCAGCCGAGTAACTTAGCCTCTGTGTGATTCCATTTCCTTCTCTGTAAAATAGAGAAAGAAGCCCTACCTACCTCCAAGAGTTGTTAGGAAGAGGAAGCCTAAGATGAGTGCGAGGACGTAGAGAAGGCACTCATCAGTGTTAGCCAGGATCATCATGGTTCTTATGCCACTGTTATCATTGCTGTGGGGGCCACGTTGGACAGAGATGTGGCCACTGGAACCTCCTCATTGTCACATCCAAGGACTCTTTGCATTCTTCAGCTCGTCCTGTGCACACTGTTTCTTACTGCAACTCTCTGCTCCCTTGCTCCCACACCTCTCCCCTCCTCCCTTCTCACTCTCTTTGGCCTGCTTTTATCTATCCCACTGGCTTTAGACTCCCCCATAACCCAATGATTTCTAATTCCATCTCCTCTGTTCCCCTAATCTACCTCACTCCCTATCCCCCTTCTTCGCACCTCAGAAAGGTGTGCAGCTTCTATGCTGAAGACTCAGGCTACAAGGTTTAAGCATTTTTATCCATTCACTCCCTTGACCAGAGCTCACGCCTTGTGCTTCAGGCTGGTTCCCCGACTGAGATTTACAACTGGCTTCCAAGTCTGGATGGTACCCGACCTGCCTTCCCATCAGGTGGAGGTCACACCAGGGGATCCCTACTGGTCTCAGGATTGTGGAGACCCAGCCAGCCTTGGTGTTTGAGCACATTGGTATTAGTGTCTAAACTGTTATCTTCATCTGGTCTCTGATGAGACCATCCACACGTGACTCTTGATTTTCTGGGGTCCAGAGACCAGCGTATAGTCTACTGGAACTAAAGGGACAAGTTCTTCATTTTTCACAGTCCAGTGTGGTGAGAGGGAAGAGGCTCTTCCAAAGCCTGGCCCTGGGAGGAACCACAGTGACTGACTGCATTCACTTCCAAGGGCTGCCGTAACACACTTATTTGTGTTCTCAGGGTTAGGAGTCTGAAATCATCGGGGTCTGGGTGGACTCGGGAATCAAATTCGTTGACACTCACATATGTTTAATAGAGAGCTTTATATCAAGGAGTAATTGTATATTAAGACAACATTCCAGCACTGTCCAGATCAAGTCCTTAAGTCTGATAGTAGCCCAAATATCCGATACCAGTCATAAATTCCTCTTCAGATCTCATGCAGCACATGCAATGATGCCAAATGCAGGAAGGACACAGGTCAGTGGTTAGGAAGTCTTGTGGATTCAGTGGCAATAGGAGCATCTCAGGGCTGGGGTGGGTCTCCACATGGTTCCTCCTGCTCCAAGACTCAGACCCATCAGCATAGCCCCATGTGGCTTGTCAGCAGGACAGCGACACAGAGAGAGTGTGTGTCCTGCCTCTCAGAATCCTCAGGAGAAGACCACGTCCACACAGAGGCCTCATTGGCTATGGCCTGATTGCCAGGCTAGACTCCACCCCTTCACTCAAGTTGATTGTAGATTATGTAACTGCCACATGAAGTCTCTTCCTTCTTGATTCATTCTGAGAATCTGCTCTCTCTCTCTCTCTCTCTCTCTCTCTCTCTCTCTCTCTCTCTCTTCCCCACCCCCCCCACTCAGCATATATTTATACCAAGACATCGTTGGTGTTTCTCAGCTTGTAGCCGATGCCAATCCTGGCCACCACGTTGTCTTCTCCCTGGGTGCTTCTCCTCATTTATGAGGAAACAACTTAGATGAACCTGGATCCACCCTATTCCAATATGACCTCGTGTTAACTGATCACAGTCTCAAAAACCTTGTTCCAGAGAAGGTCACATTCACTGGAGGTTAAGACTTAAAGCTATCTTTTTGATGGACACAATTCAGTCCATAACACTACCAGGGGATTAAGTCTGAAACTTGCAGAAGATGTAAAGGGGAACAATTTGAGTACAAGTAATGCTTTATGTGGTTTGGAACAACACCATGGCATCCCAATGGTGTCCCTGGTTTGTTGATGTTGGTATTGGTGGAGGAGGTGGTGGAGGAGGTGGAAGTGGTGATGGAGGTGGTGGTGGTGGTGGTGGTGAAGATGGAGGTGGCAGTGGTGGTGGAAGTGGTCTTGGTGGAGGTGTTGGTGGTAGTGATGGTAGTGGTGGTGGAGTTGGTGGTGGTGGTAGAGTTGGTGGTGATGGTGGTAAAGATGGAGGAGGCAGTGGTGATGGACGTGGTGGTTGTATTGGTGGAGGTGGTGGAGGTATTCGTGGTGGTGGTGGTGGTGGTTGCACTGCTGGTGGTGTGGTATTGGTAGAGGTGGTGGTGGTTCTGGGGGCAGTGTTGGTGGTGGAGGTGGTGGTGTTATTGGTGGTGGTGGTGGTGGTGATGGTGGTGAGGTGATGGTGGTGGTGGTCCTGGTACTGCTGTTGGTATTGGTACTGATGGTGGTGGTTGTGGAGGTGATAGGTGCCGTCTGATTGGCTTCAACTCATAGAGTAACCCTAGGCACAACTGAAAAAAAAAAAAAAGCCCCTCCCCGTCCCATGTCAGCGTCACAATCGTTCCTAGGGTGGAGTCAGTGTTGCAACCACTGTGTCAAGCCATCTCCTTGTGCCTCCGTTTCCTTTTTGTTGACCCTCCGCTTTACCAGCCACACTGTCCTTCTCCAGAGATTGGCCCCTCCTGATGACGTATTTAAAGTAAATGGGATGACATCTCTCCGTCCTCCCTTCTACAGAACATTCTGGCTGGATGTGCATTTCTTCCAGCACAGATTGATTCATTCTCCTGGCCATTCATTGTACATTTAATTCTCTTCACAAACACCATCATTCATAGGCATGCATTCTTCTTTGGTCTCCCTTATTACTCAGCTTTTGCAGATAGATGAGGTGATTGAAAATATCAGGGCTTGGGTCGGGCTTCCAAATGTGACATCTTTGCTCTGCTTTTTAACACTTCAACGAGATCCTTTGCAGCCTGTCTGCTCGATGAAACACATCATTGTATACCTGGGTGGTACCGGTGCTTAAGGTCCTTGCTGCTAACTGGGACATTGACTGTTCAAGTCCACCGAGAGGCACAGCTTACCTCTGAGACACATGGTTGGCAGGAGTCAGCACCCACTCAACAGCAGGGGTCCCCGATAGAGAGGGCGCCTCAACTTGGCCGTGCTGGTCTGCGCCACTGCCCCTTCGACGTCTTGGGTCGGTTTCCTCCCCTGGCGGTGTGTCAGCTGGCTTCCACCCTCATCTCTCCCAGGTAGGGCCAAAGTGATGTCACGTATGGTCAGCTGTCCACCCACGTTCCCCCAAAGCAAAACCTAATGCGTCCTTTTACGCAAATGAAAGCTAATTTTCCTGAGGAATGTTTTGAGATTTTCACAACCCCCTCTCAAGATAATTGGAGACACGCTGGGATAGGGCCAAACTCGACTCGACCCCCACTCCCATATACTTTTCACCTCTGCTGTGCTGTGGTTTCGCTAATAGTTGAATTGGAAACAGACCAATTCTCATGTTTCCACGTGCGGGAGAGAGGGGCTTAGGTTGCACTTGCTTCAGTAGTGGCCGTTACGTTCACACTAGCAGCAACTGCCTCATAAAAGTCTGTTCTGGGATCTGTGAAAGGGGCAAGTTTCACTCTGGTTTCCCTTTGGTAGTGGCTCGTGCATGGCCCCTTGGATGGCAGGCTTGGGGCTTAGCCCATGGGATTTGCTTCTCCTTTAGGAAGAGGGCCAGATGATCAGACCTAGAGCCCAGGAAGGGGCCCCTGGGAATCAAATGGCTCTGCTCTGGAATCCTGAAATCCTTTGACGGAAACGGCTGTGGCTAAAGATGTCCGAATGCCACCCAGGTCCAGATGGGCTACCAAAGAACGCCGTGTTCTTGGATTCTCTTGGCTGTGGCTCTGAGTGTGGAGGCTGACGTGGGTCTGGGCCTGCAAGGCCCCTGTAATGATGCAGGCTGCAGGAGGAGAGCTGAGTCAGTGAGCGTTCAGCATCTCAGCGCTGGCAGGGGTTTCCACACGGCTGTTCTGGCACCCAGGGCTGCATCAGGGTAGGCCCATGTGGCTTCTCCTCAGAGACGTCTTGCAGGAGGTGAGCCTCGCCAGCTGTAGCAGGGAAGTGGCCAAGACAGCTGCACCTGCTCTGACCATCAGAAAGCAAGAGACCTGAGAACTAGAAAGATGGGACCCACTGAGCCAGTTCTCACTCCACCCTTCAATGAATCCCACATGTGTTTATCAGCCAGGTTGGCACAAGAAACCTTGACTATCTCAGAGGGCTGGCCTGGAGGACTCTGAGTGTGGCTGGGTTGTCAATGCGGATAGAGATCATGGGTGGTGCTGGTGGTGGTGGTTTCTAGAAGCCATCAATTTGTCTCCAACTTACGGTGACCCCCATGCACAGCAGAAGGGACTGCGTCTTCTGAATGGTCGGTCGTTGCACTCACGGGTGTGGTGAGGAGCACTGTGTGGGGGGTGTTTCTTTCCACAGAGGGTCTCATCCTTCAGCCCTCGTCAGATAATACTATGCTGTTGGATGATATCTGGAAGTCGATCTCTAGACCTTTCTCCCATCCATGTTCATCTGGAAGTGCCAGTGCCTCCTGTGTGTCCTGGGTGACCCAGCTGGTATCTGAGGTCGCCGTCTGCCGAGCTGCTCCCAGCAGCATCGTAGCAGCCTGCAAGCCTCCAGAACACCACCATGTGAGATGGTTGGCCCCGGTAAAGTGACCAGATTTTAAGCGGGACACCATTGACCAGGGAAAGGGTAGGGGGCGGGGTGGTTCTAGATTAAAAATTAGGTCTATATGGAGCAACAAAAATGTTCATAGAATGCAGAAGTAGTATTGTACTATATTTATTTAATTTTAAAATGCCGCGGGACGTGGGACAGATTGTTAAAAAGTGGCATGTCTGGTCACCTTATGGTTGGGGGTTTCCCCTGGTAGACAGGCAGACAGACACGGAACTGACTCGGGGCCAGGGACTGCTCTATTTGCTTCATGTGAACTAGATCATGTCACCCTTTAAGTCAGTGGTTCTGAACATTCCTCAGCCGTTGACCCTTTCAGACAGTTCCTCAGGTTATGGTGACCTCCCTCCCAACCATAACATTGTTTCTTTGGGGGGGGGGCATCACTGCCCTAAGTCTGTCTTCCTTTTTGTGGGGGGGGGGGCAATCACTGCCCTCTGGTGGTGGGAGTAGGAGGCCCAGCCTTTTTGCTCCTGTGGAGCCGCTCCTGGAATTGAACCTCCATCCCTGTGGGCCGCAGTCCCGCGCACAACCACTACGCCACCGGGGCTCAGCCCCCAACCATAGCATTATTTCCATTGCGACTTCATCCCTGTCGTTTTGCTACTGTTATGAATCAGGAGACCCCTGACTGAGACCCACAGGTTGAGAACCGCTGCTTTAAGCACGCTTCGAAACCTCGAGTGGCAGTCGAGGAAACGGAAGCACGGGGAATTTGACAGCTGAGGCCAGGTCTCAGGATCATCCGAAGTGGGGCTGGCGGCTGCCTGGCAGATGCCCTGGTTCCAAAGTGTGCTGGTGACCTCCACACTAACCCACTGCCCAGGAGCTCACCACGCAGGGCGGAGCGCGGAGTGGGTTACCTGGCAGAGAGAGGGCAGGAAGACTCGCCAATCGAAGGGGACCCTTGGGGGAAGATAGCGTGTGTCACCACGTGTGGCCTGCTGGGAACCCAAATAATCTCCTGCGTCTGGTGCAGGCTGTCTGTGGCAGCTCTGAGCAGTGCACAGGGCTCGTGTGGGAAAACTGGCAGGCAAAGGTGGCAGTGGAAGTGTTTGATTTGGCTTGCGTGGTTATATTGTTTTCCTATGGTGGTAAGTACCCGTTACCCCAAATCCACCATTTTAACATCAACAACGTCCTGGTCTCACGTGTACAGCCACCACAACTGAGTTCCAGAACACTGTCATCGCCCCAACGGAGACCCATTAGCACACACACACACACACACACACACACACACACACACACACCTTTCCTTTCTCCTGTAGCCCCACACAGCCCAAGAGCTGCTTCCTGTCTCCGTGGACCTGCCCGAGCTGCACATGTCAGAGACACAAGATTCTCCCAGACTGTGTGGCTTCTTGTACCTGGCTTTCCTTCAGCATGGCATGTTTGCGGTCCATCATGTTGTAGCACATATCAGAGTCACATCTTTTTTGAATTGTTATGGCCAAAGGGTCTTAAAACAACAACAATAACCCCCAAACACATATCATGGCATCTACTGCTCTGACTCTGCCAACTCCAGAGATGTCACAATTAGAACTGTATTCCCCAGGGCGCGGTCTTCGTGGTTGTTGCTGGTTTAGGGTTCTTTCTTCATGACTGATTTTCCGAAAGTAGATTGCCAGGCCTTTCTTCCAAGGTGCCTCTGGATGGACTCCAGCCTTTCGGTTAGCAGCTGAGGGCACTCGCTGTTGTCGCATCCAGGGGAGGGGCAGTGTGCTGTACTGGAATGCCCTCCGAGGCATCCTGGACTCGGCATACCATGGCCACCCTCCATCGCTGTGGCCTTCCTCCTGCTGACAAGAGCCATGTCACTTGCCACCCTCGCTTGGGACAGAACCGTTTGGGCCAAAGTGTGGTCCAGAAGGGGGAGCCTTTGCCTGGGGCATGACGTGTGGCTGTCTAGAGTGTCATCTCCCGCCCCAGCCCTCGTCGGGGGCTTGCTTTCCTAGAAGGGTGAGTCACATGGCCCTATCTGGGTGCCGAGGGATGAGACGCTGTGCCAGGTCTGGCTGTCTCTGGTGGGAATTCCTCTGCCTGGGGCTGCCCTTTCCTGGTTATGGGTCACTAAGAACCGGAGGGGAGCATCTCCCTCTCAGGACTGGCCTCGCTCCAGCAGGGCATGGGGAGAGAAGGAAGCCACGGAGACGAGGGGTGGGGCCTTGAGTGCGGAGACATGGCTCTTGTCATTCTGGATTTAAAATGGATCCTCTCTCTGTCTTGTCTCACTCTCACTCTAAGCAGACAAGTTCAGTTAAGTGTTAAGGGAGAGGAAAATAATGGATTATTAGAAATAATAAGCTTTTCCAGAAAGGATGAAAAGTATTTTTTATGACAAGTTCATTGAGGTATCGTTTACACATAATAACTTTACTTTTTTCTGGTTTATGGTCTTTGAGTTTTGACAGAATTATACATTCCTCTAACTGTAAGATAGGGAATTTTTGAGGAGAGAATGGTTATTGTACACATACATTTTAGAAAGCTCTCTGTTGGACAGAGAGGAAGGCGGGGGAGGTGTTGGGTAAAGCGGGATACTATTGACCAGGGAGCAACAAAACTTTTCGTAGAACGCAAAAATGGTATTGTAATATATTTATTTTAATTTTAAAATGCCACAGGACATTGTTAAATTGTGACTCTGATCTGTGATACAGCCTTGCTTCCCATGCTGAATGTGTGTGTGAGTATACATATATGTGTGTGAGAGTGTACGTATGTGTTATATGTGTGTGCATGCATGTGCATGCATGTGTGAGTGTGTGTTGAAACATACATGACATTGTTGCCATTTCACATGGGCATTCATCGCAGTCACCATGTGCCGCAGCCATCGCACTCTCTGTGTTCAATGGCTTTCATGGGCCCAGGAAGTCCTGCAGGAAGACCAGATGGCAGAGCGGGCCCAGCCTCGAGCTGCTTACAGCACGGTTGGCAGTTCAAAGCCACCAGCCACTCCAAGGACAGTCGACTGCCACAAAGCCTGACGGTCTCTGAGCCCCTAAGCAGACACTCTCCAGACCCAGAAGCCCTGCTCTAGGTTGAAATCAACTCAGGGTGGGGGGGGGAGGTGGATAGGGGCAGTTTTCAGGAATCCCATAAGACCGGTAGGGTCGAGTTGGCATGTGGCTGGGATGGAGGTGAAGGGCAGGAGGGGGGATGCAGAATTCTGCCTGGAAAGGTCTTGAGAAAACCTTATGCACAGCAAAGCAGAAGAAGGCTTAGGACCCGATTTCGTGTTTTCGAGCCTTCGGGGAAGTTAGGGTTTGTTCTGATCAGTGCGAGGAGTGAGTCTGGTGGCTGTGGAGGGTGTTGTTCACGAGCGAGTCTCTAAGATATTTGTGGTTGGTGTGGCCCAGTAGGATAGGGTAAGACCCAGTAGGATAGGGTAAGTCCTTCTGTTGTCATTGGATTGCCATGAGTTAGAACTGACCACCAACAAGAATCTGTCTGCAAAGGAGCCGCGGTGACTTTGCGCTGGAGTGGTCAGCTGCGAGCCACAAGACTGGCAGTTCGAACCCGCCGGCTGCTCTGAGGAAGAAGGATAAAGCTTCCTGTTCCCGTAAAGACTGACAGCCTTGGAAAACCAAGGGATCTTGGTAGATTGCAATTGAATTGATGGCAGTGGGTTTGGTTTCAGTTTGAGGAGTGTCAGAAGCTGCCTGACTTTGGGACTTCTCATGGACAAGAAGCAGGGTCAGACCAAAGCGGTTTCTATGAGGAGGACATGCGATCAGCTTCCCTTCTCCAGCCTTTTCACCTTCGGACACCAGCCCTCCTTCCCACACTCTCTGCAGTGGACACACAGAACTAACAGACCCATGTGATGTGGTTTATTGGGGAAGTCGCAGGCTGTCACTTCGGCGGAGGATCCACGTGGAGGTAATGGAATCCATCTCACGGGAACTGTTTCATTCATCAGGACAGCTGCCAAGACAGCTCTCCGCTGCTGCTTGGACCTGCTTGCTGTGCAGCCTTCTCATGGCAGTGCCAGCCTGCAGGCCTCCTGTAGGCCTCTACCCTGCTTGGGCAAGTGTTACAGCTCTCCAGCTCTGCCAACCAGGGCCCCGGGGCACCTCATTCGCCAGTGAGCCACCTGCCTAAGGATGTATATCCTGCTTTTCTCCCATGAGTCAGAAAGTCCACTGTAGGACAATGTCCTGGTTCCTATTGGGTTCCCTTCTGACTTCGTCTCCAGGTTTCAGATCATTTGCCTCTGGATCTAGGGGGTTCTCAGCACAGAGAGAGCTCAGGTCCCAAGGATGTGCTCTACTCCCGGCTCTGATTGATGATAGTGAGGGCCCCTTCCACCTCTGTGCAGTTAGCCCTGATGGAAACCTTGTCAATGTCAAGGCATGACCTTCCCATCACACCACGAACTGACCAATCCTCTTCGTAGGTCGCCAGCACTTAATTTTCATAATAGCAGACCAATGCCCATACCGTCGTTTACAATCTTACTGGGTTTTACAAACCCCATGTGCATAGCAGACTGACGAATCCCTACGAGGTACACAAAATAGACAAATCACAGGGCAGACTGTGGCCCGGCCGATTGCTTTTGATAGAATGATAAGCCCAGGACCCTAAAGGCCATTTGTAAAGTGAGATCTTTTGCACTGCAGGGGCTAATGAGGTGGCTTATGCTTCACGACTGGCCTGAAGGTTGGCAGTTTGAGCCCAGCCAGTGGCACCAGGGAAGAAACCATGGAGATCTGCTTCTGGGGAAAAAAATGAAATGCTGTGGAGCTCTGTGCTAACCTACTGACTCAATGGCAATAGGTTTGGATTGGGGGGGTTGGGATTGTCCTACCCGATTTCAGTTCTGATTGCTTCTATCAATGGAAAAGCCTGACTTCGCTGGGTCATGCTAAACCCTGCTAAATGACATCATAGCCTTAAACCCGACCCCTCACAATGAGGGGAGAGGACCAGCTTTCATCATCAATATCTTCCAAAGCTTCCAGAACCTAAGAGAGAGTCTGGCACCATGACTCCACTCAGATCAACCAATCAACTCATGGATCGATAATCAACTTTTAAAAACCATTATTATTGTGAGAAAATAGGGCTACCAATCATTAAAAAGCCATCTTATTTATTTTCAAGTATGCGATTCAATGACACTAATGATGGTCCCTGTGTTATTATATCCATGGTATTTATACAACCATCACCTTATTCAATTCCAAGGATGGTTCATCCCAAACAGAAATCCAGCATCCCAATCCTCCTCCCCACCCTGGTGACCACTGACCACCCTCTGTGGGAGATTCCCTTGCCAGACAAGCAATGCCCTGGATGAAGGGAAGCAATCAGACAGCTAGAGCCCTCACCCACCCTGCAGAGAGTTCCTGTGATACGGAGCAGTGGGGGAGGCGAGCCGTTTGGCTTGGTGGAGTCTAGAACCCGTGAAGCCTGAGCTTACTGGTGTGGAAACCAAAAGAACAAAGCTCACTGCCATCGAGTCCACTGTGACTCACTGTGACCTTATAGGACAGAGTAGACCTGCTCCTGTGGGGTCCCGAGGCTGTGACTATTTGTGGGAGCAGAGAGCCTCATCTTTCTCCAGAGGATCAGCTGGTGGATTTGAACCGCTGACCTTGTGGATGGCAGTCTCACGCATACTCCACTCCGCCAAAAGCGTTCCTTTCCTGGTTTCAGGTATGGAGTGACCACTTTTGATCTCCGTCGCTATTGATATGGCTGGCAGTGGTGGGCAGGGTTGAGAGCCCCAGGGGTAGGGTTTGGGTTTTTTTAATTTACATACTGCACTGGTCTGGTTGCTGAGTTCTCTACTCAGCGTGTGCAAGGCTGCCTTCATGTCACCATTCTGGATGCCCAAGGTAGCCAGTCACTTTAACCAAGCCAATGCCACCTCATAGAGAGAGCTGATAGAGCAGGGCAGAACGATCCCTGTGGGTTTCTGAGACTCTAACTCCTAACAGGAGAGAAAGCCCTGTCTTTCTCCCACAGAGCAACTAGTGATTTCAAATCACTGATCTTGCAGTAAGCAGTCCAAAGTGTAACCTCCATTCCGCCAGCACTCCAGTGCCCCAGGTAAGATGTCTGCACATCTTCTTTACGTCCGCTTTTAACGATCATTTTACTGGGGCCCCTGACAGCTCTTACAACAGTCCATACATCAATTGTGTAAGCATATGTGTACATAGGTGCCCATCATCACTTTCTAAGCATTTACTTTTGGTTTGAGCCCTTGGTGTCAGCACCTCTTCCTCCCCGACCACCGCCACCACCCTCGTGATCCCTTGATAAATGATAAATTTTGATTATTTTCATATCTTATACTGATCCCTGTCTCCCTTCACCCACATTTCTGCTGTTCTCTTCCCCTCCCCCCTCCCATTCCCTACATTCTGTGTGAACTTCCCAACTGGCCCCATGGTTCATATGCATCCTAGAGTCCGTTTAGACTCATGACAACCTCATGTGCCGAGTCGAACCGGCTCTCATGGGGCCTTCTGGGCTGGCACTCGGCTACAACCCGAGCTGTCTGTCACTGAACCTCACTAGACTCTCCATGGGAGAAAAGGCCTGCGGGAAACCCAAGGGGGCAGCTCCACACTGTCCTGTAGGATCGCCGAGTCAGAGTCAATGGAATGGCACCCACCGCAGCACTTAAGCTTCATGGGTGCCAATCACCAGGACGGTCTCTGGGCAGTGCTGCCGGGTTACCAGCTGTGCAGACGGTTGGCACCATCTGGGCACCTTCCGACGCCGCCGACTCTCTTTATTTGTGGCCCTTCATCCACATGTAGACCACCTTCTTTGCCCGGGCTTGTTTTCAGTACCCATCAGCTGTCTAGCTCCCCACATTGCCCACACCCCGTTCCTCTCCCTGGCCTTCCACCCTGGGGCCCAGAGGTTGTCTCCACACTGACCAGCGCCCCCCCACCCCACCCCCGTTGTTCCTCCAAACAGCCTCTCTGAGTTTGCCAATTTTCTGCGGGATTGTTTTTGTTTGTTTGTTTTTTAAGCCTCCAAGGTCTCTCCCCTTCTTTCTTTTTAGCTTCTTTAACCATTCATTCAGGCTTTCCCTAACTAATAGCCATGCATCACCAACATTTTCTTTTCCAAAACTTGGTAATTATACGGTGCCTTTCTTTGATTTCTTTCTTGACCTGCATCTGGGGAGACCATTTTGTGGTTCACCAGCAGGCATTTTTTGCCCAGGGTCTTGTGGGTGACACAGGACCGCTCTTCCTTGCAAGCACTCCACCTTCCTCCCCGGGCTCCTGTTGTTTTTATTGTTGTTACCTGCGGTCAGAAGTCTGCCCCCGACTCACCAACAATGGAAAGATAAGTTGCCTGGCCTTGGACTGTGATGGGTTATGGACCAGACCTCTGTTATCTTCCGCGCTCATTGACTGGCTTTTGAAAGCAGAGCACCAGACCTTTCTTCCTAGTGCCTGTTGGTCTGGAGCCTGTTCCGTATCTCCGGACCCAAAACAAATTCCCTGTCAATTCTGATGCACAGCAACCCCAGAGACCAGGGTCGAACTGGCCCTGCGTGCAGCCAAGACTCGACCTAGTCCCAGGAAGCGAACGTCTCATATTTCCCTCCAGCAGCAGCTGGTCATTTTGACTGCTGACCTCGATGTCAGCTGCCAAAGTCTTAACAATGACACCGCCCGCAACATGCAGCTCTCTGCCAAGGGGCAGGTGGTGGCCGCACGGGAGGTACACTGGTCTGGAATCAAACACTCGTCTCCCAAATAGAGGTCTAATTTCTAATGACCGCTGAACCATCAACCGCCCTGGACTAGGAACTAGGCCCTTCCAAGCCCTGACTTCTACCCCTCGTTCCTGCAGGGGCTGTGGCATCATCTAATTATAAACACACCAAAGTCTCCCGCTGATAAGACAGTTCTGATGCATGGAAACTCTTTAGAAGAGTGCAGGGGGGGGGACCCCTCCCCCGCTTGAGGGTCTCCAAGTGTGGTAGTCATGTGCTTATGTAAATTTCATGACTGAGATGTAGGGGTGGAGTCTAGCCTGTTAATCTGGAGTTAGCCATTGAGTAGGCAATGAGGCCTCCGTGTGGGCATGACTTTCTCCTGAGACTTCTGGGAAATCTCATGATATTTCCCTCCTGGAGATGAGAAGCCATCTCCCCAGTTGTTGGGAGTTAGTTTCAGAGACAATGAACTACAGACAAGACAAGATGTCAGTGTCCAAGGAGCTGGATGAGCGGAGGAGAAGTCACATGACCTTACCCTGATGGAACCAGACCTCTGGAGCTGGAGAAGCCACATGGAAACCCCTACCAGTGCTGAGTTGCTTCTGCCACCACTGGGTGCTGTTGATGGACTCTGAGCCCTGGAAGCAAGGAGACCTGGGGAGAACCCTGCCAGCGCCGGGACTCTGCACCCACTGACCTGTGACTTCGTGAGTTGGAAGGAGACTTTATAGACTGGTATCAGATATGTGGGTCAGTATCGGACTCATGACCTTGGACTGGACTGGGTTAGGATGCTTTCTCAATGTCCCATTCCTCTTGTATATAAACCTTTTCCTTATATCCATATGCATGTCTATGAATTTGTTTCTCTAATTTACCCAGACTAACACACCAAGTCTGTCATCTTTAACAAAGCAAACTGCCACATTTTTCTCCCTTGGGGTGACTGAGGAGTTTGAACCACCAATCTTTGAGTTAGCTGCCAAAGGTTTTAACTACACCACCACTAGGGACTCCCGCCGACATATAGCACATCTTAATTTTGCTACTTCCTGAAACTTGTTGAACATTCCCACAAATTTTCTTAATCCTTTTATTGGGCACTCTTACAGCTCTTATAACAATCCAGTCACTCATCGTGTCAAGCACATTTGCACATATGTTGCCATCATCCTTTTCAAAACATTTTCTTCCTACTTGAGCCCTTCATATCAGCGCATTTCCCCTCCCTCCCCCAACCTCCCTCCCTCCCTCGTGAACCCTTGATAATTTATAAATGATTACTTTCTTCATATCTTACATCAACCTAAATTTCCCTTTACCCATGTTTCTGTTGGTTCATCCCCCTTGTGGGTTATATGTTGATAATTGTGACCCCACTTTCCTGCTTTCTGCCCCCCACCTTCCCCCTACCCTCATGGTATCAGTGCTCCCATTATTGTTCATTGAAGGGGTTATCTGTCCTGGATCCCCTGTGTTTCAAGTTTAGTGAGCATGCTCTGGTCTGGCCAGCTTTTCTAGGTAGAATTGGGGCCAGGATAGTGGGGGGAAAGAAGCATTAAAGAATGAGAGGAAAGTTGTGTGTTTCATCAGAGCTATACTACACCCTGGCTAGCTTGTCCCTTCCTTGTGTTCCCTCTGTGAGAGGATGTCCAATTGTCTACAGATGGATTTTGGGTCTCTACTCCCTCCCCCACCTCATTTGCATCAAAATTACTGTTTGTTCTTGGTCTTCTGATGCCTGATGCCTAATGGCATTGGCACCTCATGATCACACAGGCTGGTGTGCTTCTTCCATGTGGACCTTGTTGCTTCCCAGTTAGATGGCCACTTGTTTGCCTTCAATACCCCGATGCTATATCTTTGATAGCCAGGTACCATCAACTTTCGTCATCACACTAACTTATGCACCCATTTTGTCTTCAGTGATCTTGTCAGGAAGGTAAGCATCACAGAATTCCAGGTTATTTGAACAAAGTGTTCTTGCACTGAGGGAATACTTAAGTAAAGGCCTAATGTCTATCTTCTACCTTATTATTTAACATATAATATATGTACCTAGAACTATGTCCCATTCATTATATATAAATATATTTACATATGAGCATTACCTTATTTGTACCTTTATAAATGCCCTTTGCCTTCTAGTTCTTTCCTTTATTTCCTTTTACTTTCCTCTTGTCCCACTATTATGCTCCGCCTTCATTCAGCTCCCAGAAATTCCTCTCAGCTACATTGCTCTTGATCAAACCCCCTGCCAGGCATCCTACGCTCTCCTTGCCATTGATTTTAGATCACTTGTTGTTCCCTTGTACCTGGGTTTGTTGGTTCCCCCCATTCCTTTCCCCATTTCTACATCTTCAGAATTTTCAAAGCTATCCACAACCTCTAGATTGCTTTTTAAAAGACCGATTGAAGTTTACAGAGGTCAAATTTGTTTCCACATGTATGGTTACAAGCAACATGCGAAAACTCAAACACAGTTTGAAAGAAGTCCAAGAAAACAAAGAAAGATGGCCCAAGGCAAGGGAGGGGACCAGTCATCCTGGGGTGGAAGCCAGACTTGACCAAACAGACCTTGGGGAAGGTTTGACTTTGGAAGTTAGTCCTTGAGGATTTTAGAATTGACCTTGGAACTATGTAACCATGATATACATATTAATAAACTATGTCTCCCATTTATTTGTTTACATGTGTCTCCAAGTTGTAACTGTCAGTTGAGGTTCTGAAAAGCCAGATGGAGGGAAAATGTGAGTCCGCTGGCTGGAAGGAAAGTTTTTCCTGTGAGGTCTTTCTCACATTGAATTCTGATAGCACCTCAGAGGAGCAACTTCCCAGCAAGTTTCCTGCCCTTTGAGATTATCTTTCTATTTTCATGCCTGTTTCATACGGCATCTAATGCATTCACTAATAAATTCCTGTATAATTTTCTCCACGTTCAGTAAAAAGAGACTTCTTTTGAAGGAGAGTTATATAAAATTAAATGCAAATGTTTAACTTTATTTAGGTGTCTGTGTAACTCAAGACTGCTTATTTTCAAGCCTTTATATTGCCCCGAAGGTGGTTATCAGTGACCTGTCTGCTTACTGAAACAGTTCATGTTTATCTTCGATGCTAGCAATGTTTATGGATATCCCTGACATCTTCGTTAAGCCTGTGTAAACCTGTGATGCAGGCTGCCTTGTGGAACAGCTATCTGGATATTATCTTAGGCAATTGAACTTTGGTACCTGGAGATTTTTTGCTGCAAAATTTCCTTTGAGTTTGGGCTGTTGAATGCAGACGAGCAGAGAGATTACTGTTGACTGCGGTGGAGACAATACAAAGACAGACCTTTCGAAACAGGAGGCTGAAAAATATCCTTGTGGTCATTTTTAATTGTTTAGAATGAAAGAACAGCCGTGGGCTGGGCATTTTAAAATTGGTTGCAGTGGTGTGGCAGGGATTTTGGGAGGAGTTAGAGGTAGACCAGATTTGAGCTTAAGTTTCCATTAAGGATTCCAGTAGATGTTGACTGTGGTCTTCAACACGGCCATCACCATCATCGTCATATGCCGACTATGATCCTGATGAAGGTCATGGGCCTCTGGGATGGGTGCTCTGGTCTTGGCTGTCTCTCCAGGATTTGTTGTTACCTCTCAGGGGAGCATGGATTACAGGGGGATGCAATATTTTGAACAGTGGCTCCTTTTGGGAAACCAATGGAAGACTTGAGGACAGTTTGGCTGGTTTTGTTTCCTTTTTGTCATCTAGATATCACAGAGCCTTTGTAGGTGTGCACTTCAGTGGCACCAGTTCTGCACCCCGTGTTGTGTTATGATTAAAGTCAGCACTGTGTCTTTCCATCCTCATCAATGGCCCCATTAGGAAATCTGTCCCTTTGGAACAGCAAGTGGACATTCTATCCCTCCCTCACACCAAGTAGCCACGAAAGAGCATGTATCCTGAACCATGTGTTTATTCTAGAGAGTTCAGCTATGTGGACTTACACCGTATTTGCACTTCTGTGTCTGACTTCTTTTACTCCCATCGTGTTTATGAGGTTACTCCATGTTGCACATGGATCAAGACTGCCTTTCCCATGGCTGACTGCTCCGTTGTATGGAGAGACCATACTTCATCCGTACTTCATCCATCCAGTCATCTGTCGATGATACTTGGTTCTTTGGGCATTTGTGAGTTGCAATGAGCACTCGTGTGCACTTACTGTTTCCATTCCAATGAACTTGGGTGCCCAGGATGGCCCCTAAGTTTAGAAATTCTGCCCGTGTCTCTGTATTGGTGTTTGTTTCAGGACCCTGGGGAACCCTTGTGCTCTTGTGCCCTGGGTGAGGCCTCCTTTAGATCAAGTTGGAGAAGCTGAAGACACTGGTATCTTCAAGTCTTCCACCCTAAACTCCACCCCCACCCCTCATCCCCCCACCCCCCACCAGCTCTGATTCTCCTAAAGTCTGAGTGTGTGGGATTTCAAAGATAAACAACTGGCCTTAGGTATTTTTACTGAAATTGTTGTGTTTTCATCAACTGACTCAAGGGTGAATGCACAATGGAACAGAGCCCAGCCTGATTCAGCTCCATCCCCAAGACCCGTTACTGATCACACCATTGTAATTTGCCACTAGGTTTTCACTAATTGGTCTTTCTTTCGAGTCCTTCTTAGTCCAGAAACTCCACTGAAATCCATTCAACATCATAGCAACAAGCCAGCCTCCTTTGACAAAAAGGTAGTGCCAGCATACGGAAGTGAACTGATCAGGAATCGAACCCAGGTCACAAATTTTCCCACTGAGCCTCCACCGCTCCCACTTTAATTAAACACACAAGTTCCGTTTCTCCAGACACTCTCTGCACAGACACAGAGAGGGCGGGCGTTGGCATAGAAAATGCTTGCCGCCAAGATGGGACACCTTCTAGGGGAGCCCACCCGGATGTCTCTTAGGCTGTGGGTCAAGGTGCTGGTGTAGAAGATGCTAGAAGGAAAGAGAAACTCCCAAGTAAGGGGGCCAGCACTAGGAAAATCCACAGTGTTTGGAAAATAAATACGTTGCATACAGATTACATTAAGAAACTGCTCTTGTTTTGAGTTTGCAGGTCAGGGCTTTCTGCCTCAGTCAGACTTGTCCCCCAGGGGAATGGTCATTCCGGCTTGTTCAGTGTAGTCCTGGCTTGTTTCCATTGTGTTTCAAAGTCTTGCTGAAGTCTCCTGACCCCCGGGCATCTTGAGCAACCCAATGACTCTGCTAGCCAAGCCTTGCTGTGTTCTGGTCTGCCACTGAAAGACCCCGAGCAACCAGGGTCTTCAGCTCTCACACACCTTGGGGAGTCTGTGGTGCCCCTCCAGGGTGCCCACAGTGCCATCCAACCCGACTATGTGCCGGACCCCCAGCCATGGCCTGTCCTCTCTCGACTTCACCAGGAGTGGAGACTATCCCTCCCTCCACCTCTCCTTTCTGAGACCTCCCTGAGTCGAAAGGTGGGTCCTGGCGGGGCTGACCCTCGAACTGGGTATTGACTTTCTCACATTCCGGGTCCTCCAAGCTTCAGTGTTCCCAACTGTGAAATGGAGGGGCGCATTCCCACCTCACAGAACTGCCTCCTGGCCCTCTTTCCTCCGTGGGAGCCAACTTCCCAAATGATTGGCCCCTGGAAGCACTTCCTCCAAGACATCTTTCTTCTCTGTCTGCTCCTTTGAGGAGCGGGCAGGAAGTGGATGGCGTGGGGAGTGTTGACTGCTGCAGAAATGTCTGTTCTCGATGGAGGAGGGATTCCCCTGTTTTCTTTGAGAAGGGACTCTTCAAATGCCCTTCGAGGTCTTTGTGTCCCAATTAGGCAACATGCAGAATGATTAACTGCCCCTCCTTTGGGGCCAAACTACCCGAAAGACCTGCTGGCGCCTCATAAGGAGACATGAAAGGCACTCTTTGGGGGCAATTCTGCTTATGCTGTCTGCTTTTCATTTAAACAAACCACTTGCTTTCAGGCAAGATGGATTGTCAGTTACATTGGTGACTCAGTGCCCTGCATCATCTGGGTAACACTGGAAGAGTCTGGTCAACTCTCTGCCTGTCCGGCCCTGCCCCTGGGCCTCAGTCATAGCCCCCACCGATATATGCCTTTCCCCAAGCCTCGACTGTTGTTCCTCCTTCAGAGTTTTGTGACCCTCGTGATGACCTCATGGTTTGGCTGTTTTCTGAATCCTGGGATTGTCTAGAAAACAACCCCATTTCTTCCAGTAAATGGAAATCGAAGTGCTTAACTGTAATGTCAACAGGCCCGATCTCTCAGCCTTGTATGGCTCTTTGCTCCAGCCAGGAAGGCTTGCAAAAACCAAACAATAGCCCAGGAGGCAGCAGGCACCAAGGTCCTAAGTTAGCCCCGTTGTGTGGGTGCCCAGAGGAGATGGGTGGATCAGGGATTAACGGAGGAAGCCAGATCAGGAATCCTGGTTTTGGGATGCTTGGGGTACACTTGCGGGCTCAACCACTTTGCCCGTGGGACCGTAGAGAGGCCATGAAATGGTTTGTGCCTAGGCTTCCTGGTGTGCATAATAAAGAAGTTGGTGATGCTTGCACTGATGGAGGACTGAGTGATGTTTCATAAAGGAAGTTCCTAGTATGATGAATAAAGGAATCTTGGTGGCACAGAGGTTACAGTGCCCAGCCACTAACGGAAAGGTCAGCAGTTAGTACTCACCCGCCACTCCACGAGAGAATGATCCAGCAGTCGGCATCCACAAAGATCATAGTCCTGGTCCTTGGACTTTGGTTCGGATCTCTTGCCTTGAGGGTGTCCATTGAATGGTGGCCCAAGACTACCATATACTTATTATTTTAATGTCCTTCTTGTTTTATTATGGCATGGATTAATCTGGAAGGCATGATTCTGCCCCTGTCAGTGAATATTATTGATACCCTGACACCAACCCTTATTGTTTGTGTATAGAGTATCTGCTCATTTAAGAGTTTAATCTGTACAGGCCAACAATTCATGTATTGAGGTTTGTTGCTGGCCTATGGCTAAGTTAATGATTCTATCAATGGAATTATCTTACGCCTCAGGGGGATGATTGAAAATGTTCTCTATCATAAAATGACAGTTATATTTCTAAGGTGAACCAGAGACATATACAACTGTAGATATATTCATGGAAATCCCACTTTAATTTTAGCCCCGATTTAAGAACAAGTAGTTCTTATGATGTCGCTCTGCTTGGTCCTCACCATAATGAAGAGATCACGAAAGAAAGATCTGAGTGCTTCAGAAAAGTGTGGTGAAGAAGATAGCCGGCACCTGGTTACCAGAAAGAATAGTGTCTGGGGTTTTAAAGACTTGCCTTAAAACAAGCAGTCTTCTAGGTGAGGCATCAACTCCACAGAGAAGAAGCACACCCACTTCTTCTGAACGATCCAAGAATTATAAATATTAGCATCCAAATCTGAAGGAGAGAATGGTATCCTAGCATGAATTGTGCACATCTGCTTTGCATAAGGTTATGGGTGACAATGGGAGCCCCAAACCCATTTGTAGGGTTCATACATAGATTAAGCCTCTAGGGAATCCCTCTGACCACAGTCAAGGGATGTGAATAATCTTGCTCTCATGCAGAGTGTATTGCAAAGTAGATTATCACAGATGCAATTAGGCTAGCATTTAACATCTTATCATTTGATCCCATTAAATTTATCCTATTTTTAATATTGCTGCTTTCTTTTTGATTGAAGTTATCCTCTGCTTAATTTTGTTATGGCTGATAGTTGTGTTTGTATGTTTTTCTGTATGTGAAATCCAGCATCGATAAATCTATAGCGACAGCCCATGGACTAATGATTCTTTGAGGGTCTGGCAGGGGAGGTTGGGGAAATGCAGGGAGCTAATAACAAGGAGTGCAAGAAAGAAATAAGTGTTCTAAAATTGATTGTGGTAATAATTGTACAACTATTTTTTATATGAATGAGCTATTAAATTGTATGATATGTGGACTATGTATGAATAAAACTGCTTTTTAAAATCATTTTATTGGGACTCATACAATTCTTATCACAATCCAGCCAGCCAGCCATTGTGTCAAGCACATTGTACATTTGTCCCTATTATCATTCTCAAACCATTTGCTTTCAACTTGAGCCCTTGGTATCAGCTCCTCATTTTTTCCCAACAACAATTATTTATATCTCTTTACTGTAGTTCATTTGACAGATAATTCTGAACTGTAGCTTCTAACCTCATTTTCTTACTTTTAATATTTAGGTCAGGTAGACATTTGACAATTTTCCCCAGATCAGATTCTTTTTTTTCCCAATAATCTTATTGGGGGCTCTTCCAGCTCTTATAACATTCAATACATCATTTGTATCAAGCATATGTGTACACATGTTGCCATCTTCATTTCCAAATATTTTCTACTTGAGCCCTTGGTATAAGCTCCTCTTTCCCCTCCTTTTTTTTTTTTTTACATTATACATCATTTTATTGGGGGCTCATACAACTCCCATCATGATCCATACATACATCAATTGTATGCAGGCCACATTTGCACACTTCTTGCCATCATCACTCTCAAAACATCCTCCCTCCACTTGGGCCCCCAATACCAGTTCTCTCTATTTTTCTCCCCCCCCCACAATGATCCCATCATAATATACAAATTGTTGTTACCTTTTCATAGAAAGCAACAAGTGTTGGAGAGGTTGTGGGGAGATAGGGACTCTTATCCACTGCTGGTAGACCTTTAGGTATGTACAGCCACTATGGAAAATTAATTTGGAGATATCAAAAACAGATGGAAATTGAGTTATCATATGACCCAGCAATCCCCCTACTGGGCATATACCCAGAAGAGGCAAGCCACAATCCACATGGAGACATCTGTGCCCCAATGTTCATTGCAGCACAGTTCACAATTGCAAGGCATTAGAAGCAACCCAAATTTCCATCAACTGACGAATGGATTAAAAAGCTGTGGTACATACACACAATGGAGTACTATGCATCACTGAAAAGCAGTGATGAACATATGAAGCACGTCACTGCATGGGAAGATCTGGAGGAAATTATGCTAAATGAAGTTAGCCAAGCACAAAAGGACATGTTCAACATGAATCCACTGAGGGAAAGAGGGACTGAACTTAAATCCAGTGTTCCTGGACACAGCGTGATGCGATGGAGCGGAGAACCAGGGGAGAGGTCTGAGAGCAGCGCCTCTCCCCCACAGGAGTTTGCCTTGCAGGTCAGCATTGAAGCTGCAGCTTGGGGAGTGAGACATGCCTGATCAGAGCACATGAGAACAAATGAAGGGGAGTGAAGATAGAATGGAGTGCATCTTAGCCTACTGAGCCTTCAGGAGGATATTCCCACGCAGAACAGCCGATACAGAGAGAGGATCATATGGCTGGCCCCACTATGAAATACTGCTACCCTCACTGACTGAAGGCCTTTCAGGGTCACCTGAAGCAGGTGGAGAAACAGGGTCAGGATTAAACCCTGTCTGACCCAACCACACCATGGCAAAACACTAAGGGTGTGCAACAGAGAATGGAGTTCCAGATGGCATGCCAGGGATATACTATGGGGCCAGGGTGTGGCACCCCATTGGACTCAACCAGGGGACACTCCTGGAGGTCAACGAACACACCTTAAACTATTTACAGTTTTTTTATATTGTTATTATTTTTATATTTTTACATATATATTGGACATTAGGGGGTTTTGTTATTGTTGATGTTATCAGTGTTCTATTTTCTTTGGTTGCTTCATTTTAGAAGGCCTTTTTTGGGGGAGTACATATTTTTTTCTCTGCAGGTCTATCTAAAACAGCTTTTAAAAATTAAACCAGAAGGGAGCAGATATTGAGCACCAAAGAACAAGAATCACATCATTACATAGGAGGAGGAGAGCAGGGTGGGGACTTAAGGCCCACTGGTGGGTAATTGGTCACCCTTTTACAGGGGAGACACAGAGGGGGAGACAGACCAGTCGGGGGGCAGCCAGGCAGTGATGATGCATACAAGTTTCCTCTGATTCCTGAAGCCTTCCTCCCTGTCCCCCAACCATCATGGTCCCAACTCTACCTTGCAAATCCAGATGGACTGGAGAAGTCACACTGGCATAGAGGGGAGCTGGAGATATGGGGAAACCAGGATGGATGGGCCCCTTCGG
>PVJH01025657.1:0-31177 GCA_004026705.1 Nesogale talazaci
TGATGCTGCGAGTGGGTTGATCCCACCCAAGACTTAATTTGGTGTGTTGGGGTGGGCTATCAAGAGAAGCCAAACCAATGATGCTTGTATGTACTTATATGTAGATAGAGGTTTCTATTGTAAAACGTCTTTGACTATAGTAGCAGTAGATAAGCCCAGCCTGGTTCAAGTCTTCCAACTTGTGGTAACTGATGAGTAGGAAGCAGGGCACAAGCTGACAGATGCAGAGCTGAATGCAGGGGAAGTCCATGGAATGAGTCCAACCCTGGTGGTCCACTGAAGGCTTGTGCCACAGGAGGGAAGGCCATCAGAAGTGGAAGAACCATTTGCAAGATCTAGCAGTAGCAGAAGGGGAAGGAAGTCAGAAGATAAAACTCTACTTGGTCTCTATCTTATACTACATGCCACACCTCCATGGGCAAGTCATAGGGCTGTGATTTGATTGATAGGTTGGGATCCTCTACTGACCTTAACTAGAGGTATCTAGGTGACAAAATCACTAGCCAACACATTACCCAGAATACTCCTGATGAATGAGCATTACCGACATGGAGGTGGGGGTGGGGGCACAGGGGTTGGACTGGAATCCTTAAGTATGGCATTACTAACCATTTTATGAAATGCAGCTTTTAATTTTCTTAATGTTCTTAAAACATTTTCAAAATATTCCTTATTTTTGTCCTATATCATTTGAGAAAATCCATTAAGATGTACCCTTTGGAATCCCCCAAAGCAGTCATCAAAACTATTTGAACTGATTCCTCTGCTTTGAATTTAAGTGGCTCAGCAGAGCCTCTCTATTTTGGTTGGACATTTTTTGATATTTCTATCTAAGTGCACCTTAAAGAGACTAACAAAAGTTTATTACTGAGAAATCTTGTCTGAACCATGCACTGATCACGGAGCCATGTTTAAATATATTTAGTCTGGAATAAACTCCTATATCAATTGACTAGAACTCAAATACCAGTAAGTTTTAACTTCTCCTTGTTTCTCCTGAATCATCATCCCAAATGGGAGATTTATACTTCTAGATTAGTATAAAGCTATAAAGAATGTCAGTGATCATGGTGTTTATTCTGATTCATGATGAACGGATGTGTGGAATACAGTAGATCTGTGTTTTATAGGTTTTTCGGTAGCAATATTGGGGTGTACGTTAGCAGGTCTTTCTTCCAGGGTGCCTCCGATTGAAGTTGTACCTCCCACCTTTGCAGATGACAATCAAGAATAATAACCATATACATCATCCATGGACTTCAACAGACCAGTTGAAAGTTTGATAGATGCTATCACACATAAAAACCTAACACACCATGATGTTTTACAAAATATAATTTTAACAAAATCCACATGCAGACTTGTGATAATTTTTTTATACAAGAAAAATACTCATTCAAATATTCATATAATGCTAAATGATAAAACCATTATAAAGGATCGGATTTTGTTTTTAAAAAAGTCAACATTGCTAAGGTATGGGGAAATTAAACTACTGGAAATATTTTCATGGCACTGTTATTGTGACAGCCACCTAATCAATTTGAGAATTAAGAGTGCAGGGGTGGAGTCTGGCCTATCAATCCAGAAATAGCCAATGAAAACTCTGTGTGGGCACAGCCTTCTCCTGAGAATTATGGGAAATGTGGTGATTCCTTCTTGGAGGTGGAGACACTGTCTCTCTCAATTCATTCCCTTGGAGACACTTGACTGGCACAGGTGACTCTGTGAGACATTACAGCTGACGAGACACATGGCAGCATGCTGATAGACCCTGAGCTCTGGAAACTGAAGACCATTGCCAGCGCTGAGATGCTTCTAACAAAACTGGATACACAAAACTCTGCACCCACTGGCCTATGGTTATCCTGTTGTCATTGCATGTGCTTCATGAATATGAAGAGGACTTATAGATGGGTATCAGACATATGAGCGAATATTGGACTGATGACCTTGGCCTGGGCTGGGATGTTTTCTTAATGTAAAATTACCCTTTATATAAAATTCTCTCTCATATATATGTGTGCACTTATGAATTTATTCCTGTAGTCTACCTGGACTAACAGAGTTATGGAGGTTGTTTATGAGTAATTTCCATTTCATATTTGAAATTACATGACATTTTGAATTTTATTTGAAGTATTTGAAGTATTGAGAAATTAATTTTATTGTTGATAAGAGGGAATGAGAATAGGAATGTACATATTAAAATGCTATTCTCCCCCACCCCCACCAACCCCAAGGTATAAGAAAATTCCATTGATAATATCAGTTATTTAAAAAATATTTTAAATTTTCAATGCAAAATACTTAATTTTTAAGTAAGTTGAAAGTTCAAAAACGATTCTAAATATAGCAGGAAAATGGAAGAATGGGAAATTTTCCATGATAATCTGTATTGATTTTTGTTGCTGATTTTTTTTCTCCTACATTAATGGACCTTCAACCTGATTCATGTGAGCATTGAGTCTCTTGATGGACATTTTTTCTGGATCAAGTCTTGGGTGGAATCAACCAACTCACAGCATCACACATTTTGTCTGTTTTGATTTAATTTGGGAAGGAGACATAGGCAGTTGTTGATTACTTTCTTCATCTTTTATTTTGTGTGTGTGTGGCATCACTGCCTTGGTGGGAGTAGGAAGCCCAGGCTTGCTCCTGGAGAGCTGCTGCTGGATTTGAACCATCAACCCTGTGGCTGTAGTCCTGAACACCACCACTATGCCACCAGGGTTCAGCCCCCTCATCCTTTTTACAGAGCTTTATTTTCTCATACAAATGGTTCCCAAGTTACTCCAATGGGGAAGTTTATTTTCTGAAACTGATTTCTAGCTTCACATTAAATTCCATACATATTTTATATTTCCTGGTCTGTTTAGAAAATGGTTGTTGGCATATTAGAAATGGAATAATAGATATTTGCATTCTATCTTATTTATCAATACTTGCATAAGGAGGGTTTACATTAGAAGAACTTCATTTCCACATAATTTTGTTTAGAAAACTGGGTTTATATTGTTGATTTGCTTTTCTCTATTATACTCCAAAGCAAACTCACTGCCATTGAGTCATTGATAACGTGTGTCAAACCAGATCTCCTTTTGTTTCTGATGGAAAAGAAATAAAATGCTGAAATTGCACCTGAAGAAAAGATGAGTAAAATGTCAGCTCACCTTGTGTTATACTCGTCGGGCAAGTAACCTCTTAGAGTTGGTAGGTTCCTGTAGAACAGGTCTACTTACTGGCTTCTTGTAGTCGATTTAAGATGCAAATGAACACTCGAAAGACGCAGCTCAAATTGAATGCTCAGCTTAAGCTAAAATATGTATTTTCTCTTTATTTTGGCTGTTATATCTTGCTTTGGCATGCATATTAAAATGTACAATTTGTATATTATAAAATAAGAAATTATCTGTTTTGCAAGCTAAAAAAATGGCATATTATCAAGTACACAGTCAACTATTTCTCCCAGTTTCTGCAAAATTTTGTCGACCACCACCATTATAAGTAAAATAAGCAGAGGTATTGGTTTGTTTTTAATCAGGTTATTGAAAGAAGCAAATGTCGTTTCTTCTGACTCTTTGTGTATCAATTCCACTTTTCCATAACAGCATCAATTTGGTTTACAACCTCATTTCATTTAGCACCAGCAAATATCCTTCCTATCCTAGGTATGGATTTCCCATCAAACATGACAGGGCCACTGGAGTAATCAGCCTCTAGCATTTTACCGTTTTTCTCCCCAATAAGCTCTTAACCTCAGACTTCAGGCCTTTTCTGCATTTTTCAAAATATGACATATATTTTTAAGTACAAATTTTCTTCCACTAGATAAATATTTTCCTTTAGGAAGTCTCTGACAGCCACTTTCATGGCATACATTGCAATACAAAATATGAATTCAGGGGGAGATAAAATTATGCGTATGTGCTGATGAAGTGAGCTTGGCAGGTATGTTGGAAGCCACCTCAAACCCTGGCAGGAAACTCAACAAGGCTGCTAGAGCCACAGGTGCTCAGACGAGATGGCCGCGGCAGTGGTTGCTTTGTGATTAAGGTAATGGCATCGACTATTTCTGAAGCAGAGCTGATGAGAGGATGAGTAAGCAACCAAGTCCCAGAGGTCAGGCAAGTTCGAACTGATTGGGCATTAATGAGGCATTGCTATTTTTATATTTATATCTCAAAAATATCTCTGCCAGGATTAGAGGTGTATTTTTATCTTATTATGCCTTTGTCTTTTTATTGTAGCTCATCAAGATGTGCATTGCCTAATTTAGGAGAATTTACCTCTCCTCCATGTCTGCCTTGGATGCATTCTGACGTGCAGGCCCACCTCTGAGATAGAGCTTAGTTTGTGATTTTCAAAGTACGGTCTCCTAAATAACAGATATTGTTTGAAATTTAAATTTATGGCATAATCTACCCACGCCCTCTACAATTAAATCCTTGTCTCAGGGTGGAATTCTAGGAGCAGGTGCTTTAATAGACCCTTCTGATAATGCTAAAGCATACAGATGTATGAGAAGCATTGCTTCTCTCGAAGGTAAGTCTTCAGTCCTTTTCAGGTGTAATTATTCCAGAGGAGTCAGAAGCATAGGAGAAACACTTGGCACAGAAATAAGAAAGTTGAAGTAAAAGCAAGGCATGGCTTTGATTCTCTTCTGTCGTGAAAGCATCCCCTTTTAATAAAGTGAATCCAATCAATGAAATAGGTTCTTGACAATGAAATAAGCATCTTTTCATCTTTTAAAGATTAGAAGAAAATATTTCCAGGGGTATTTTCTTTAGCCAAAACTGAAAGACATGATAAGCAGAAAAACATTACTGATTACCATCAAGTTGCTTCCTACTCATAGAGAACGGAGTAGCAATGCCTCTTTAGTGTAGTAGAAAATCACATCTTCCCCCAACTGTCAGGTTGGTGGACTCAACTTGCTGACCTTGCAGTCAGGATTCCACCAAGTGAACCACCTTGCCACCAGGGAGACTTAGACAAATACCATCCTTCACAAATCAAATAGTGTATAGCTATGTGCTCTTCACGTAAAACTCCTCCAAAGTAGGCACTACACATTTTAAATGATCTGGCATTAAAAAAAAAGGTGATGCATTTTTATTGTATACATTTTATAATTACATTCATTAGGTTTTGCATTCTGACTTCAGTAAGTAAACCCTTTTACTAACCAAGAAACCCCAAAGCCTTTACTGTGTGTTGCAGACACAACAGTGGGTTGCCTTAGTGCTGTTTCTGAAACGAAGATTATGCTTTCATAAGGAAGAGTAATGAACTTATGGTTGTTTTCATCCAGCTTCATTTGCCTTAAAATTTTGTAATTAGTATCAAATTGCAAAAAAAAAAAATCTACAAAGACACATTCTCATGTGAAGTCCTGTGAACTTGGGTTGGTTAGCTTTTGTGTGAGCTATATTTTTAAGAATAACACAGAGTCGGAATACTTAAAGACTCATTGAAGAAACTGGTAAGAAGTATGGAGCACAAAACAACCAAATGAAACACCCAGTTATTAGTGAGAGATTATCTAAATAAAGCATGGGATTTTAAAATGTAGGTGGAATTATCTAATCAGTCCTCTCTTTTGTCATTGTTAGCTACTGTGGAATAGGTCTGACAGTAACCTTACATGTAAGAGAAACAAATGGTGCCATGCAGTATCAAACAGAGCCACAATATAAGGAGCAGGAAGGCTTTGAAATGGATATGAAACTTAAAAATTTATTTTGAGATTAAATTTTTAAATCACTCTAAGATGGACTTTTCTTCAATCTGGAAGTAAATACTAATGAGCTAGGGAAAAGGTATTAACAGATCAAAAACCAGACCTATATAACTCCTGCAACTGGTTCCATACAAAACTTTTTCTATCTTAAAAATTGCATGAGGGATGATAGATTCAAAAATATCTTTCCTTTTCATCGCAGGGAAGTATTCTACAATGCTGATGAAAATCAGTGAAGAACAGAGAATGCAGAAAGCAGAAAATGAATGCAATTTATTTCAAATATATAGTTAGTTGCTGTGCTTTTAATTCATTCAAAAAGGTTTTGAATATTCATTCAAGGAAGAGAGAACAATTAATCTCATTGATATGTAAAACCAAATATAAAATGAAAGCAGCAAAGCATTTCCTGTTGCGTGGAATTCAACTCTTGCAATCCCAGGTGTTTCAAGGGAGGGCTGTGCTTCAGAGAGTTTTCAATGACTGTCATTTTTCTGAAGCAGATTGCCAGGTCTTTCTTATGAGGCACCATTGAGTAGATTCAAATTGTCAGCCATTCAGTTATTAGTCAAACACTTAGTCTGTGAAACCAAAGGATCCCTAGAAAATACACATTCTTATTGAAAAGATTTCCATTCATAATATTGCTCTTAAAATACAGATTTCCATTTTATGGCCTCCAGGGTCATCAACTTTATGGGAGCAGACAGCCAAACATTTCTCACAACAATGATAGATTCAAACCAGCAAGTTTTTGGTTAGTAGCTGAATGTTGAGCCATGACACACTTAGCACCTCTCACACACACACACATACACACAACTAATGTATAGGGTTTTCTTTCATCTCTGTACTGTCATGGCAAGTAAAGAGACTCTATGGCTGATATTGTATAATGAAGATGGTGAAGGACATCTGATATTTTTACATTTCAAGTTTAAGCATGAAAAAAAAAACAGTTATCCAGAAAGGAAATTTGGACCGAGAAAACCCATTTTAAAATATAGTACTCTGTAGCAAAATGCAATTGATGCTAGAGAGAGAAATCAAGGAAATAGTATATGCTGAGAATTATCATGAAGACATAGAACAACAATAACCAAGGCTCAGTGGATAAGAATTGTATGAGTAGGAGGATATTTTCATCAGATGTCTCAGAGGACAGATGTCTCAAGGGCATGGGCTACTGCAGTTTTTACCCACTTCACATGGGTAAATATAATTGTTGGGTTAGGTGTTATCATGTCAGTTCCAAGCCATAGGGACCCTACGCAGAACAAGAGCTAAAGACAGCTCTGTGCTATACTCACAGTTCCATCTGGCTATCTGTCCAAAGTCAGTGAGAGAAAGTCTCTCCATTCTCACCTCTGAAGGGCATTCTTGTTTATACCTCTTCCAAGACAGATTCATTTGTCTTTTGGCAGTCCACAATACGTCCAATATTCTTCAACAGCACCATAATCCAAATCCATGGAATCCTCTTGGGTCATTCAGTATCCAACTTAGACATGCCTTTCAACCTCATACGTCATTTTGTGGGAGAAGGATGAAGCTACCTGTTCCTGCAAAGTTTGGAAATGTGTTATAGGGCTACAACTATTCAGAAGCATCTAGATGACAAAAGATTTGGTTTCGTGATTTTTAATCCAATCTTCATTTTATAACATCTGAGATCTCTTCTGACTGATTCTTTACCCAAGAGAAGTTGTATATAATCATTTCATCTTCCTGATTCCGAAGGAACTAGAGCAAAATCATGGATGACAAATATGGCCTTGTTGAGTTCCAGCCATTCTGAATGTTTGTATGTTTCATGTATTTTTGTCCTCTTTTGCTTTACTTCCAGTATTTTATATTTGTTTAGGGAAGTCAGAAGAAAACTTGAGTCAAAATGGTTCAAGTATAAATGAACTAACCTGGAAGTCCAGGCCAGCAATGATTCCATGTCCATCAGAAGATGGCGATTGCACTGTGCTTTTAATGTTGGTACAACCTAGATGAGGGCACCTCTCATTTTACTTGAAAGAGAAGTACTGAAGGGAGAGCCTCGCATGCCCTGAAAAATGTCTGATTAATCAGAGCTTCTGATAACCTCATAAATACTAATATATGTACCATGCACAATGATTGAGATATAATTTGTATACGTCTTCACCACACACAATACTTTGTGACCTACTTCCTGCTCTAAATATATTCAGAATTATAGTATATGAGATAATCAGTTTGGGGTTATTAAGATTGTCTAATATCAAAAAACTTGTCTACAGAAGAAAAGAAGGGTGGCTATTCTAAATATCAAAATACTTCAGATATTATTAATATTTGAACTTCAGAATTCTTGGGCCCTTCAAGTATCATACGGTGTCTACAACATTTCATTGGAATCATAGTATACAATTTAATGTTTGTTTGCTTTTCTCCTCTACTGTAAATTTTATAGGACTACCTGTGTATGGCTAAAGACTTGGCTGCTGTGATAGTTACACTTTATGTCAACTTGCTTCTGTTTGTGTAGGAGTAAAGTCCAACCTATCAACCAAGTCACAGACTAATGATGTCTCCTGTGGGTATAAACTTCTTTTTTTGACATCTGGGTATAAACTTTTAAGAGGGAAACTGGGGACTTTTCTCTCTCTCCCCTCATCCTTGACCTTCCTGCTCACTGGAACTCTATGTCTGCCTCAAGGGCAGCCTCATGGGGGCTGCTGTCCTAGGTGACCTGCTATGTTTCCATCAACTTCGGATCCACACAAACTTATGCCTGCCTTCCTGCTTCACTTTTCTGCGCCATCAGTCTGCAGCTATGTGAGTTTGAAGAAGGCCCATATCAGACCCAAACACTTAAGTTGAACTGAGTTGTGATTCCTTCTGTATAGAAATTATTTCTTAATATATAAAGTTTGTGTTAGTCCGGGTAGACTAGAGAGACAAATTCATAGACATGCATATGGATATAAGGGTAATGTTTTTAAAGAAGAGGAATGGAACATTGAGAAAGCATCCCAACCCAGTCCAGTTAAAAGTCATAAGTCGATATTAGCCCATATATCGAATACCAGTCTATAAAGTCTTCTTCTGACTCATGAAGTAACAGGCCAGTGAATGCAGAGTCCCAACACTGGTGGGAGTCTCCCCGCAGCTCCTCGCTTCCAGGGTTCAGGGTCCATCAACAGCATCTAGTGGTGGTAAAAGCAACTTAGCACTGGCAGAGGTCTCCTCATGGCTTCTCCAGATTCAGAGGTCTGGTTCCATCAGGTTAAAGCCATGTGGCTTATTGTCCGGCTCCTCTAGCTCCTGGGATGTGGCCATCTTGTCCATAGTTCGTTGTCTCAGAGATTGACTCCCAACAACTGGGGAGATAGCTTTTCATCTCCACCAGGAAAATGCCACGAGTTTTCCCAGAAGTCTCAGGAGAAAGCCATGCCCACCCAGAGGCTTCATTGGCTACTCAATAGCTATCTCCAGATTAACAGGCTAGGCTCCACCCCAAATCTCAATCATGAAATTGACATAAGCACATGACTGCCAGAAAGTTATTTCTTCAACATATATGAATTTCACTCATTTTATTTCTCTAGGAACCCTAGTCTAACACAGCAA
Source organism: Nesogale talazaci (assembly GCA_004026705.1). NCBI lineage: Eukaryota > Metazoa > Chordata > Mammalia > Afrosoricida > Tenrecidae > Nesogale > Nesogale talazaci. The sequence continues at coordinate 9,347 of PVJH01025657.1, forward strand.
TTTTAATCCAGCCAGAAATATATTGGAAGAAAGACTTGGCCTCCTAAGCCTGATTGGTCAGTCATTGAGACCCCTAAAGAGAACAGTTCTACCTTAAAACATAAGAGATCATTATGAATCAGAATTGAATGGGGAACAACTGGTTCAAACTGGCATTGGTTAAACTAACAAATATTCTAAGATGTTGGTTACTTCATGATATTTTATGTATAACATTATTTCCCAATTGTCTTCACCTAGATCTTGCCTTGCCACATCATATCTGCCTGTTGTTATTCTTTCAGGTATTCCTACATGGATCGATTTTTTTAAGTCAATTTTGCCTGGTAGCAAATAAGATACTCACAGTGGAGATGATTACAATGGAATAAAGTAAAATAATTAAATGTTAATGATTGAAATAATACATTAGAAAACCTAAGATAATATGTAAACTAATAAGGTTTTAAAACATTATTAGATAAGTCTCGCCATATTAGATTAAACCCAAGAACAAAATATTTTGTTCTTTATCCAACATAACTTTAAGATAGTGTCATATAACACTATAGAAAAATATTTATAATAGACTTATGTAAATAAATTTTTTTCAAATTTCTGCTATTATTTTAAGGAGAAATAAATTTTATGGTCATATAATATATCTAGTTACCTATGGCATTTTGTCAGCACAAGTTTTGCACTCATCTCTGTTGACAATTAAAAAGTATACTGCTAGATAGTTGCACTGTTGTAAATAAGAATTTGTTTTAAAATAAAATAAAATATTGAAGTTGGAGACAATCATTATTATATTTAATATGCAAGCTTGACAATATATCAGCAATGTCTGATTTATGCAAACTTTTTGTGCTTTTCTTCATGTATTAATGCCATTGCTTAATCATTTGTCAGCATAAGTGGAATAGAAAAAGCCATAAAGTGATATCAAGTCTTCACTTAAAATATTAATAAACTTTAAGGATCAGATGTATTTTTACATTGAATTTTTTCTTCCTTATAGCATAATCTTCAAATTCAGCTTAAATCTTTTTCTTTAAGTCTATCCCTTTTATCTTACACATATCACCTCTTGGACAAATACTTAAAATATGAGTTCATTAAAAAATGTGGATGCAGTATGGGACCTTAGGACTATTTTTAAATTGTGTCAAAAGGTGTATTCTAACATACACAGTCTGACTGGTCTCACAATACAAAATACAATTCTATAGATCCTTGTTTTTGTTCAAAGGAAATTTGACAGCATATTGTGTCTGTGACTTTGCTATCATAAAATATGAAATGGTCTTATAATACAAGATCATGAAAAGTATAAAAAAACTTGATGAAATTGTGTTTATATTACATTGACTTTTCTTTGCATTTGATTGAACAATAAAGTTAGTTTTAAAAATATCATTAATGGCTTACTTATCTTGGAGACAAAATGCACTTACGATGTATTGCCTCATTAACTTTTTTTCCTCATTAACTTTTAAAAAGACCTTTTTGTATTTCATTAAATAGCAAAAGATACCATGAATTTGAATATATTAAGAGAAGATAATATTTAAATTTAATAAATATTAGTAGTTATTAATTAGTACAATTTTAATATTCATCTTTCTAGTGTTTCTAAATAGGCATACATATTTAGGCCTATTGTTCTACTCAGTGGTGCTATGGCCCCAAAAGATAATTTATGAGAAGTCTAGAATCCCATATTCTCATTCATAACAACCCTAATTAAACAAAATTAGTGATTGTCCTATATAAACACAGATTTAATACAAGAGCCCAAATCATCCTCTCTTACAAGATTACATAACAAATATTTAGACTTCAAAATCTTCACATGCAATATCTAAATGTGGGCAGTTTAAATTATTAGCCACTGTTGGGGGCTAGGCAACAATTTTAAAAGTGCACTCTCAATTCATCACCCCATATCTATGAATATCTTTCCAACAGCTTGAAAGGGTGGAGTTTTAAAAAATACAATCCAAAGATATTTCTTTTGATTGTCCTATATTTCTATTGAAGATGACCATCTTTTTTCCAGGTCCTATATTTCTATTGAAGATTTCTATTCTATCTTTTTTCCTGGTCTTCTAACTCCTTATTTAACTCTAATCAGAATTTCACTCCCCCTGACCCATTTGCTTGAATCAGGTCAGTAATGGCAATGGCTTGATAGCTCAGGGAATCACCCTCTGACTTGAGTGAACAATCCTCCAGTAACAAACTAACTGAACTAACATGCTGAATCAGCTCCCTTCCTCTATAGCCCTCTGGTGAATGAAATGAGTCTCAAACTCTGTAGCACATACTCTTGGTGCAGTGCTTGTAAATATCGTGGGGCCATCCATCATGACATGATAATATGTGAACCTTTACCCTCTTATAGACATCTCTTGACTTATCTTCAAATAGTGGGAAATGGCAGCAGGGCAAGCAAGACCTTCCCACTAGTTCATTGAAGGGGAAGCTCTGAAAACGTGTCTGTTCACAGAAATATCTGTGGAGTTCAGTCTTTCTTGCCTGTGGCAGCCATCTTATTAAACAACCATGTATGACCTTTTAATCTCTTAAGTTACACTCAATATTCTAATATTCCTGTCCAACATAACCTTCCAAATAAAATACCTGCACCACTTTCTTAACTCAAGCTTTGTTCTAAGGGCAACCAAAAGTGTCACTAGGACACGTATCATTTCCTCCATTAAAATTTAACTAATGCATTTTGTCCACACCGGTGTCCTCCATCTCGGTAAGCACAGAAGCTCCACCTCCCTGTTGCTGTTAGGTTCATGAGCTATCTCTGACCCCCAGCAACTCTAAGTACCACAGAATCAAACCTCGCCCAGTGCCGCCCTCCTCGCAATCTTGACTGTGCTGGAGCCCATTGTCCAGTCCCTATGTAGATCAATCTTCCTGAAGGTGCACCTCTTTTTTACTGACCCTCTACCACAACAAGTGTGATGTAATTCCAAGGGACTGGTCACTCCTGATAGTATGCCAAAATATGTGAGATAAAGTCTCACAATTCTCTCTTCTAAAGAATATTATATGCCCAACAGTCCCCAGCTCAGCAGATGTAGATTCCAGTAGCATGGAGAAGTAGGTCTTGAAGACACCTCAACTTGCAGTGACACAATCCATGGGTTTCGGGTCCCACAGGTAGTGGAGTTTGCAAATGGAGGCACAGAACAAGCAAGGCAACTGCACACTGGTCTGTTGATCAAAAAACAAGAGAACAGGAAGGGCGAGGCTCACCAAGCCATTTATCTTTCTGCTCTTTAGTTAATCCCACATGTGCTCATTGACCAGGTTAGCATAATAAACCTACCTATCACAATAACCCGTGGACTGTGTCACTCACTGTAAGTTGAGGTTCCTTCAAGCCATGCTTTGTCATGCTACTGGAATATACATCTTTTCTATCTGGGGTATGGCGGATCCTCTTATCTGACTGACTATTGGTGATCTGCCTTGCTATTTGTTATGACTGGATAGTTTGAATTGCTCTACAGAGGACTACCCATTGGCCCTCAAGACTTGAAGGACTGCCAGTTTATTAGCTGTCTCATGGAAGTGAGTTGCACTGAATCATTTATAGATTGTTTTATAGATCAATTGACTATATACATAATTATTAATGTCCTGGTTTTGTTTCTCTAGAGAAGCCTGTCTAACATAATTGGTACCAAGAGTGGGGTACTAGATAAACAAATCATAAAAACGGAGAATAGATGTTTGTTTGAATTCTCCCTCATTCTCCCTTGCTTCTTTGGCTAGCCAGAAGTCATATATATGCTTTTAGTTTATTAGGCTGCTTTCTAGAAATAAAATGGGAAGTTAAAGCTTTGGCCATTTTGTTTCGTTGTAGTCTTTGGTTTTTACTGTGTGAAATGGTAAAAAATGAATATTGTTCATGTATATTTTGAGCTCCTGGTTAGAAATAACCATTTGAATTTCTCAAAAAGCATGGTGCTTAAGGAAAATGGCTGACAGAAGGTCAAAAAAGATGACAGTAAGCATGGATCTGTTTTCATGCTCTCAGAAGCCTAAACCCATATTTTTGTATCAAGAGATAAGGATTTAGACAAACTAAATAAATAAGAGTTGAACTTGACTGTTTTATTTACTCTACTTATTATTGTTATCATGATTTATAGAAATAATTACTGAACGTATGAAAATAGAGAGCTTGTAAGCCCACTTGCCTTGCACCATTAAGTTGATCTCTAGGTGGGTTTAGGACACACCTTCAAAGAAGTCTCTGAAGAGATTATCCCCAACCAGTGTTTTGAAGTACCCAGGATATATGCATTCCAAGAGATCAGTCTAAGGGTAAGATTTACAAATTAAAGGAAAAAAGAAACTCTTTGGATTTGAAGTATGAACTCTAGTGGATTTTGTCAAAAGCTGGAAGCATCTGGAACCATGGAGAAAACTCCTCCCTGGGACTGAAGGTTAGAGGAAGTTTGTGGGCAGGCGGAAATGCTTGCTATGTGACCACCTGGATCCACTTGTTCAATGAAGTGGGAGAAATGCAGCAGTAAAGAGATGGGTTGAACCTGACCACTGACATCTGTGGTGTTGGATCATAGGAGCTAGAGAAGACCAGAATGGGTTGACAGGTCTGACGTTCATGGCCTAGCACAGGGGGACCATGGTTGTAGACAATTTACAATGGGGTCCTAGTTTAAAGGGAAGGAGACCAATGGACACCCTGCTGAGGCTAAGTGAGCAACCCACATTGAGTTGGCCAGAACTCGACCAGATAAAGAGATTTTTGAGCCTGTAAACTGGTATATATTGCTGTTGACTTTCTGGATGGCCTTCCCTGGTTAGATTTTGCTTATGGATGCAGATTTCACAAGGTTCCAATAGAATAGAGATTCTTCACATTGAAAAATATAATCATCTTCTCATCACTGGCTCGATGTAAATGGACAATGTAGGGGTATATATTCATAGGATTACAGGATGAAGGTGTGTATGTGTTACTTAACTGTAATTGTTAGGCATAGGCTATTTCTGTTTTGTTAATTTATAAAATGCTAAGTTTAAATGAGGGTGATACATGTTGAATTGTATGCATTTTAGCTTTATCCTGTTAGGAACAGATGTGATTGTTTGTTTGAAAATTGCATATGGTTACAGAGTTTTGTGAAAGTGCCAAATTGACAAGGGGTAGTCTGTGTTAGTCATCTAATTCAGTGTCATTTTGAGGATTAATAGTGTAGGAATGGAGCCTACCCGGTCAACTTGAAGATTGCCAATGAGTCCTATTGTTGGGCACTGCCTTCTGGGAATTCTGGGAAATTCAATATTCCTTCTTGGAGTCAGGAGACACCATCTCTCTCAGTTTATTCCCTTGGAGATTCTCAACTGACAAGGCTGACCTCCTGTGAGATATTCCAGGGGAGGAGCCACATGGACCTACCCTAATGCAATCCTGGAAACTCGTGAAGTCTTGTAGAGACTCCTGCCAGTGTTGAGATGCTTGCAGACCACTGGATACAAAGACTGTCTACCTACTAACCTGTGATCATCCTGCATCTAGCATCCTTGCTTGTGTTTCATGAGTCTGAAGAGGTCTGTGTAGATTGTATTGGACATATGGACTAATATTAAACTTATGAACTTGAACAGGCCTGGGATGTTTTCTTAATGTTTTATTGCTCTTGTATATAAACCTCTTATATACATATGAGTGTCTCCATGAATTTGTCTCTTTAGTCTATTCACACCATAAGTCCACTCTCATGGAGTCAGTTCTGACTTATAAGAAACCTACACCAAAAAAAACCAAAAAAGAAATCTATGTATCATGGCATCATTGCTGATGTCAGATGAATCTTGATCAAAAGTAGAGAATAACAGAAATGTGTTTTTACTTTTGTTTTATAAAATGTGCAAAGGTATTCACCTGTGTGAATAGCCTGTCAATAGCCTTTAGAAGAGTGGAAATTGCAGAATACTTCATTGTGATCAAGGGAAACCTGAACATGCACCAACAGACAATCACTTAAAAAGAACAAGGTAATACTAAATGATTTAAAATCAGGAAAGGTGTGCTTCAGGCATGTATCAATCTGTATACTGAGCAAATAATGAGAAGGTAGGCTATTCGAGGTCTAGTTCTAGATCAGCATTGAGGGAAGGCTTGTTTAAAACTTATGGCATGCAGAAAATCTAACTTAGCTGGCTTCAAGTGAAGAGGATCACAAACACTTAGTAATGAAAATCAAGGTTTGCAGGCTTCCATACATATTATAACTCACTGTAAAGAAAGCCCAAATGCCCACAACTGTATCAATAGAAAACATTATTATCCAAATACCCACCACTGGATTAATAGAAAACATTATTATAAAAGGAGAACACATTAAAATTGGCAGGATTTTCATCTTTGACACTACATCATATGTCAGGACACGAAGCCACTATCAATGTTACATTTCCTCCTTTTATAGCCTCATAGCAATGCTTAAATCTAATAGGTATGAAAACTGGAAGGTTTTTAAGGCTGTAACTCTTCCCTCTCTATTTTAAAAACTTAAATGTATTCATTGTTAAATCACTTTCTACTTTTGTTTGTGGAGTACATAAAAGCAAAAAAACAATGCTACACATAATCACACAGCCCATTGCGTCAGAACGGTGAGATGTTTCAGTTAACTCCCCATGTGTGGGCTCTTTTTCCTTCTTTTTTTTCCAGCTAAACTCTCCTTACCTTCCTCTCTATCCCCCTTTCAATGCTCCCTGACCCTCGGGTTCTTTATACTGTAAACATTATTTTCTATGAAATTCTTTTCCTTTTTTTTTTGCCTTTTTAATAAAGGTGCCATAGAATTATTATCTTTACGAGATAGACAAATTTTACTGAGCACAATGTCTTCCAATTATGTCCATGTCATGAAGTAATTAAGAGTTTTACCACTTTTTTTAGGTATACATTATATTTCATGGTGTGCATATATCATAGTTTATTTATCCATTCCCTCACAGATGGAGTTCTTGGTTGTTTCCATCTTTCTACTATGATAGAAAAAGCTGTAATAAACACAGATATACATACATACACATCTATGTATATATTTATATTCTCATTTTGCTCATTATTTCTTTGGGGTACATACTGAGAAGAGCAATTTCAGTATCATATGGTATTCCTATTCACATTTGTTTAAAGAAAAGCCATAATATTTTCAATAGTGCCTGCACAATGATGCAATCCCACCAGCACAATGTGAAGGTTCCAATCTCTTCCCATCCTTGTTGGCATTTATTATGATTATTACTATTACTACTATTGCTGTTGTAATTTTGCTAAAAGTGTTGGTGTCAGGTAGTATTTTATGTTTGTTTTAATAAATGTTTTATAATGAATGATCTTGAATGTGTCTTTATGATTGTTGGCCACCTGGGTGTCATCTTTAGTAAATTGTCTATCCATTTCTTGTTTCCATTTTTTAATTGGGTTACTTGTCCTTTTTCTTAATAAGGTGTTGTTTTGTATATATTTTAAAAACTAGTCTTTTTGGTGATATCACTGCCAAATACGTCCCCCCATCTATGTGGTACCATAGGTCTTTAAATCAGGGAATGAGAGTCAGTTTACATTGTGGGTTTTAGTGCTGTTTCACCTATCCTGATATCTTTCATATTCTAAATGAAGTTGTCATAGGGTTATTAGGTTTTGTCATTTTAGAGTTTCATGTACTTTTTTCTTATTAGCTTTTTTTTTCATTTGAAGAACTGTGCTGGAACTTGCAGCAGAATTACAAAGGATTTCTTCTTGCTTGGATGTGCAATCGGTGCTTACAGAAGCAGTAGGACGCAGGTCAAATTACATATTGAGTCTGGAAATTGCTGCATAAGATCTTTTTGGATTATTGAAGAGTAACTATGTAATGTTGAGGACAAAGGAGTGCCTGACCTAAGAAATTATATTTCAATCTCTTCATATGCATCTGAATATTGGACATTGGATAGGGAAGATCAGAAATAATGATGCATTTCAATTATGGTGCTTGCAAAGAATATTGAAAGTAACATGGAAGGCCAAAGAACAAACAAATATGTCTTGAGAAAATTATAGCCAGAATGTTCCCTAGAAAATAGTGAGACTTCCTGTTAAATACTTTGGACATGTCATCAGGAGAAACCGGTGTCTAGAAAAGTATACCATACTTGGTAAGGAGGATGGACTTTGGAAGAGAGCTAAAATAGTGTTCCAAACATGTGTTCAAGTACAGAAATTGTGAGCAATTAATATAGCTGCTACCTTCTTTGTTACAGAAAATTAAGCTAATTCCTTTCATTTTTAAATGATCAAATACTACTTTCTATTTTCAATTACTGCAATTACATTCCCATTTAAAGGCCTTATTTCAGATGGTTAAAATTTATATTGTGCAAATTTACGTGTCACTATGATCTTAGACCACTGTTGGTAATTATTTCTCCAAATTATTTAATTTTACATAATAAAATAAATATTAGCTTGGTATCAGGTCAACACAATATATGCATATAGGCCATGACTTTTTACAAACATCCAAAATAGCCTTTAAAATGTGAAGTCATGTATGGCATTATTTCGATTTTTTACACTTATTTAGTGAATAAGACATTGGAAATTATCTAAATTATCTTCACCTTTTAGTTGCAAATAGTTTTGCCAAATGGCTCCTACTTCACAGGACCTCTACTTTGTACTTATATTATTATTATTTTTCAAGTTAATTGCTTACACAATTAAATTTTCATATTTAAATATTGAGGCTTTTCTTAAATTTTCCCTTGGAAAATATTACACCTGTTTTTGATTTGATCAGCTGTGGATCAGTGTATTTTTTGCCCAGTAGTATCCATGATGCTAGTTACAATGGTTGGTATTATCATCACTTTGTTTTTGTCATTGTAATTGTAAAAGCACTGTAAATAAATACATCTCTAATATTTTAATTATGTCTCACTGTTTATTATGAGGAAATTTCTCCATATATTAATAGACTATATTCCATTCATTTATTTTTCATAGGGCCACAGCCTACTCTAATGAAGCTAATCATATTTGGAGCTATGAAACATACATATATGATTTCAATCATGTGAAAAACATTTTGAGGTAGTTGCTATTATTAGCTCAATTTTACTTATTAGAAAACTGCCTTTCAATTTTGACTGGTCTTCACACAAACTGATTTTCTGTGACACCTTTCTCCTATATCAAATTGTTTCTTTTTCCCATCTTGTTAGATATTTCTGCACACAAGGAAGTTACCACTTATTTAGAAGTTTTCCTGATCACGCTTCTGTTTATACTAGATTATTATTCATTTAATATGTTTTTCCTAGGACATATTAAGTGCGTCATAGAATTTTCCATTCCTAGTAGTGTAGTTTCTGGTTGTTACCAGGATGCTCGCTATCCCCATTGTGGATAGGTCAAAATCCCCACCAACTCTGCAGAAGAAGAACTGGGCTTTCCACTCCTCTGAACGTGAAGTTCTCAGAAAGCCACATGGGGTTGCTATGAGTTAGCTTGGATTTGATAGCAGTGAATTTTTTGTGTTTTTTTATTGTTTTTTATTTGTTTGTTTAAGAGTTTTTAAGTTTGTTTGTTTTTTCGCCCCAGGGGAGACCAGCACCTAGAGAAGGACATTGTGCCTGGTACAGTGGAGGTCCAGCGAAAAGGAGGAAGGTCTTCAAGGAGCTGAATGGACATTATGGCTGCAACAATGTGCTCAAAGACAAGAACAATTGTGAGAATGGTGCAAAACCGGGAGGCGCTTTGTGATGTTGCACAGAGAGCTACTAGAGTTGGCATCTACTCAGGGAGCCTAACAACAATTCAGGCGACTTGGTGGGGCTTTTTGGTCAGCATTTGACTGCTACCTACAAGGTTTGGGGATCCAATCAAACAGTCTCTCTTCAGGAGAAAGAGGAGGCTTTCTCTTTCGGGAAAGATTTACAGCCTCAGAAACCTTGCTATAAATTAGAATTGACCTGATTCTCTGGAATCTTTACTCCTTGTATTCTGGCCACTTAATGGAATGAATGAGCTTTTATAGCAAACATGCCCCAAGTTCTCTGCTCTTCCCCAAGAGAATCCAAACAAAAAAACCTTACAAACGCCCTCGGCTGGGCCAATTTCAACTCCCTGTGATCCCAAGGTCAGGGAGAAATGCTCCCGTGAGTCAATTCTTTACTGCAAAGGCTTATCTTTCACCCCCTGAGCTGCTGCTGGTCTTGAACTGCTGACCGTTCAGTGAGCAGCTCAGTGGTTACCACTTCACCACCAAGGCTGTTTCCACACCAGAGAAGGCAAGGTCTGCTTGCATAGAATGTCCTCTAGGGCAGACATACTCTTTTTACTGGTGTCATCATGCTTTTTAAAATCTGCAGGAGAAGAAGATTCAACAACTGATGCAATCTGCAATATGGGAAGAAGTGTGTAAGAGATCAACAGACGCAACGGCAGACAAAAAGTTCACAAGAAAGATTCTTCTAAGTTGAACTCATTCTTTTATCATTTGAATTTCAGTTATTTTCTGAGTGTATGACACAGTGTCCTCTAAGACAGATGTGTGTCTATTTTCAGCTATTTTGCATTATAATCACTAGTGCTCCCCCATTAGCATAGATAATTGAAAACTGACATACATATTTAAAGACTTTTCTTAAAGCACTCTGAAATCTAATGATGAGATTAAACTATCTAGAAAGTATATTTATCTAATACGTTGTTAAAAGTCCTACCATGACCTTCCCCTTCGGCTTTCCTGTCATGAAACAAAATCTAGCATATTTCAAGGTTGTCTAGTTATCAGAAGGGTGCTACTTCACAAGAGAACAAACTTTAAATTTATGGAGAAGTAGAATTGTTTTGTTGTGCTAAATGGAGTGCATCATTAATTCCAATGAACCTTAAAAAGAAATGATGCAGAATGAAGATTGAGTAATGAAGAAACCAAGAGAGTATGGCTTCCACCCTGAAAAATTAATATATGAAAGGGGTGAAAGTTGCCAGATTAAAGAACTACATGGGATGAAATAATTGGCTTTGATTGCTTTTAGTTTGGCTGTGTTGTGTGTGTTTATGTTAATTTTACTAGTTTGAAGTTACAATCATTCCCCAAATAACAATAAAATCTCTCTTCAGTGGTAATCTGTGTGTGTGTCATAGAATTTTTCCAAAGTAGATTCAAGACAGCTCTATTGCCAACAATCAAAAAAAATACAAGTGTCAAAAGTAGTAACCATTATGCAGACACATTTAAGAAAAAGAAATAAAGTGAGATCCTTTTCCCCAGTGCTCCAATTTATGGCATGTATTGTTATTGTTAAGGATCATGGCGTGAGTTCTGACTCAGAGTGACACTAAGGACAAGAGAAGAAAGGCGTCTCGGTCCCACACCTCCACACCACTGTTCTTAGCTCAAAGCCCACTGTTGCAGCCACTACCAACCATCTCATTGAGGCCCTTCTTGTTCTTGCTACCTCTCCATTTTGCCAAGCATAATGTCCTTCTTTGCAGGAGTCGGTTTCTCCTGATAAAGTGGCATATAGCAGGTCCTCTAGATGTGAATTAAGCACATGAATTATGAATGTCAAATTAAGTAGAATGCTTCTAATAAAAATAATAGAAACTAGTAAGTAAATTTATCTGAAAAACAGCACTGTTAATGAGTAATCATAGGGACACATTTTTTTGTATTCTGTATTGGTTATAATAAATCCATGCTGTGTCTTGAATGATATTATTTCATTAAAAATCAGATTCATAAATCTAAATTCTTCTCTTCTCCACGAGCAATTAGGGATGGAGAGAGCCAGCTAATGGCAACTAGTTGACAACTGCCTGCTGTCATTTTGAATCCTACATTCCAAATGTTTTGTTTATGACTGTCCGGAGACCTTTCAACTATTTAAAACCAACTCAATGACTCTCAGTAATAAATACATTCATGAAAAAAATCCATTTATAAAAAAGAGCCTGATTTTTAACTCCTAAAGGTATAGATCTGAATCGCAGCTATTTTACTAGCTAGGCATAACCATATATTTCAATTATTTTATTGAACTATAATTCTCATAGCACTGAAGTCCACTCTTTTACAATGTACAGTTCCATGGATTTTAGTATATCTATAGGTGAAAAGTCAGAAAGTCTATCAAATTTAGGACAATTTCATAAACCAATAAGATATTCTGTGTCTATTAATAGAAATATCCCATTTTCCTTCCCATCAGACATTGGGAAGAATTGATCTATAGTCTATTTCTATTTTGTACATTTTGGTGGTTTTCTTATGATCTTTTCAGGTATAATAGCATGACATTTTAAAAGGAAAGTAATATTGTATATCTTTTGTTTCATTTTTTGGCCAAATCTCCCTTGCTAGAAACTTCAGCATGATGTTCAATAAAAGTGTCAAGTGCAGATTCTTGCCTTATTTCTAATCCATCATTACCCTGAGAGGATTTGTCATGCTGTGAACCCTAACTGGGGCACATAGCCCCATATTGTGCCCAGGAAGCAGTTGGTTGGTTTGACTCACAGACTAACCCTGCCTGAAGACACAAGGAATCCTTGCTGTATGTATACTTATGGACATTTCTTGATGTTTTGGGAGCATGTTCATTGTACACACCAAGAGTTTCTGATGATCAAGGACTCTCATACATGGTCTTCCCAAACTCTGGAATGATTTTCTCCCCATTTTCCCTGTGGGTCTATCTGAACTTTCAAATCTTTCCCTTTAAATAACAATTCTGTTTGAAAATCTTTTAGTCATTTATTTAGGCATTTTTCCTCTTATTCTTCAGTAGCTCCCTTTCTGCTCCTTCAATATTTTAATTTCCTAATAGAAGATTTACATGCTTACTAGTTTCTTTTCCCCTCACTCTTCCACCAGAATATAAATGAATTGACATTTAAATTTGTTTTTCAGATCACCAGACATCACTGGTAAGCACAGTGGTTGGCTAAAATGTCTGTTTAATAAAATAGTTACAGACTCAGCAAATACATTTATTAAAAATAATTGAACATTGAACTAAGAGGACTAAGTTTCCTTCAGATTTTCTTGATGTTTTCTGATTAGATTCTAATACTCTATCTGACACTATAGAGTCATATTTCTTTAAACATCAAAAAAAGCTATGCACCTACCCGTGTAGTGACTCTCTTCTTCTTTTACTATTGTATAATTACATGTATTGTTTCTTATAAATTGCTTATCTCATATAATACTTCCTTGTCCATCATATTCCATCTTTTGTACATCTGTAAATCCATAAGATATACATTACCACATTTTTTTTTCAGATTCACAATACTGTTGTGGTCCGTTTTTCTTTTCATTTATTTTTACTCTTTCATTTATTTCCATCTGGATTGCTTCCATTCTCTTCCCTTTTTTCACTCTTTTTTAAAAAAACTATTGAAGGTTCTAACAGCTTTTATCACAATCCATATTACATCTATTTTGTTAAACACATTTCTACATAGGTTGTCCTTTTCTTTTTCAGAAACTTTTTCTTTCTACTTGCCCCTGGAATAAGCTCCTCATTCTTTGACACTCCTTCCCCCACCATCCCTCCCCTCTGTCCTCTTGATTATTTATAAATAATTCCTTCCCCCCCCCCATCTTACACCATCTGCCGTCTCATTTCACTCACTTCTCTGCTGTCTGTCCCCCTAGGATGGGTGCATACATTGATCATTGTGATCAGTTCTCCCTCACACCCTTACTGTACTAGTATCACTGCTCCCTTGTTGGTCCTGGGGAATTTATCTGTTCTGGATTCCTTGTGCATATTACACATAACTTTCGGTATTATTTCCTCAAAGTAGAAAATAAACAATTCTGCTGGATGTGCTTGAACAATGGAATGATAGGATCTATGTATTAACTTCTAATTAATATAACATTAAACATAAATAATATAATACTGAAAATCAGTTTTCATGTCTTCTGTAATATCTATTGTCTTCATATTAAAATGTACACTGTTTTAAATGCTACTTTCAGTCCATATTTATTTCCAAACCAAATGATCACTTTTATCGCCCACTGACATAGCTCAAATACTGCCTAAATGTTTAGTTTTTTTTTTTAAGACATTCTTTGGTATGTTCACTAATGCTATTAACCTAGGAGGAACTTCCCCTCTCTAACATGTATTTTGACAAAGGTCTGTAAATTTAAGATATAGCATATTGATCACTGCCATATATTGTCTAGATGTTTGATTGCATGTACTATTGACTTTAAGTTGCAGTCTCTTATACTTAACCAAAGACACCTGTACCTGCTATAATTTGGGATAGAGAGAGCAATGTGGAAATGTTTTCAAAATTGGAAATCCTAGGAAATAGTTTGACTTTGTTCTGTGAGATCACTGTCTCTGATGGTTAATGCTATATATCGATTATATATATGATAGTTATTATGATGCAGTCATTTCCTATGATGAGATCTAATATAATGTAATCAGTTCCATGATGAGATCTGTGATGAGATCTGAGATCTGTGGAAAGTTTGAATAGAGGTATTTTTAAACTAGTGCATAAGGTGACATATATACTTTATTTCCCAGGGTCACTGAAACACAGAGACAGAAACAATGGAAGGATGAGGATTCATATATAGCATATACCCAAGTAAAAGCTGACCCAAATATCAGCCAAAGCAATTAATTTTACCACAATCTGCATTAAAAATGTGCTGAGGCCTAAGCCCTGGTGGCATAGTGGTTGTGTGCGGGACTGCAGCCCACTCGGATGGAGGTTCAATACCAGCAGTGGGGCTGGGCCTCCTACTCCTACCACCAGAGAGCAGTGATGCCCTCCCCCCCAAAAAAAAGTCATTTTAAAAATGTGCTGAAAACTCAGCTTATACATGCATAGATATAGTATTTGAAAAATTAGGTGTTTTTTATGCTTATCTCATTTCATGAACTATGGACAGTTTAAAGTAAATAATAACTTCCTCCATCATCTTATTTTACCTTGATGGGTAATCTGGGTATTGGTAGAAAGTTAATTTTTATATTGATATTTCTAGATAAATCACTTAATTAGTTCAGCTTTTACCTCTGTTGTTTGAAGAATGTCAACAATCAAAACCCTTGTGATGAGTTCAATGAGATTCCCATGACCCCTTCATGAAATGCATGGATCTTAATCAAAGGGAATGGGTAAATCCTGGGTAGAATGAATATACTATGAACAGAAATAATATGCAGTGACCTCAAAGTTCAAGTCTCTAATCCTTCAAATTAAAGATAATAGTTCTTTTCTCTAACAGATCTAATGACTGAGTCTGAGTTTAGCCATGTCATGCTGTAGTCAGTAGTGGACTACATATATATATATATATATATATATATATATATATACATATATTTGAAAGATCAATATATTTATCTTATTCTTCATGTATTTGTAAAATATGTAAGCTTTTTTTTTTATTCTATCCTGTAGCAGTCATGCACTTATGTCAATTTCATGATTGGGAATCTAGGGGTTGAGTCTAGCTTGTCAACCTGAAGCTAGCCAATGAGTAGAACAAGGTCTCTGTGTGGACATGGCTTTCTCTTGGTAAATCTCGTGGTATTTCCCAATTGAAGAAGGGACACTGGACTGAGTCTCTGAGAGACCACCTACTGAAAAGAAAGGATGACAGCATGCTGATTGATCCTGATTCCTAGAGAATGGAGGAGCCAGAGGAGAAGCCACATGGGCTTGTCCTGATGGAGCCAAATCTCTGGGGCCAAAAAAGCCACAGAGAGACCCCTGCCAGCGCTGAGATGCTCCCATCACCAATGGGTACTGTGGATGGACCTTGAACCCTGGAAATGGCGATTCATGGGGAGACCCCTGCCAGCACTGGGACGCTCTACTACATGTGCTTCATGACTTGGAAGATGACTTTATAGACTGGTATCAGACATATCGACTAATATCAGACTATGACTTCGGGCTGGACTGGGTTGGGATGTTTTCTCAATGTTCCCTTCCACTTGTATATAAACCTTTCCCTTCTATCCATATGCGTTTATGAATTTGTTTCTCTAGTCTACCTGGACTAACACATATCCCTTAATGAAAAGTAAAATAAATTTATTTTTTTACTCTGTCCTGTAGTGGGAAAATTAGAAATATATATATATATATATATATATATATATGTTTATATTTTGGATGTATACAGGAGACCTCAAAAGATTTTTGAAAAACCGAATGAAGAGATAATTTATTTTCTCCCAGGAGCTTCCTAAATGAGTAGCTCAGTCTGTTAAATAGCAGAGAGAGGTCATGTCTCCTCATAAATGCAGGGAGCATATTTCTCCCAGTCTCATGTATTATTTGAAGTCTCAAATATATACTTAATATTGTGTGCCTCCTACAAAAGCTAACACTAGATAAAATAGCAGGCTTTTATTGACGTGAATTTCTAGCAAAACTCTAACACAATTTTTATTTTGTTGAAGAAGCATCAGAGTTCTAATAGGGTTGGCCCAACACTATTTTTGTAAAGGAGCAAATTCTGATATATATGGCTGTCAAAGTCATGCACTTTCTCTCATGCCATTCTTCTTCTTTTCTTCAACATTTTATTGTGCTTTAGGTAAAAATTTACATGACAAGTTCATTTCCCTAATCAACTGTTCCTATACAAATCGCTGAAAGCACTGTTTGCAGTTCCTGATATGTGCCAGTCCTCTCCCTATTTACTCCCTGGAGTCCCTCTTTCCTTTCTTCCATTCCCCTCTCTCATTTTCTCCACGCCTTTGACCTCCTGTAGCTATTATTCTGAGGAGCAGTTTTTCACTTTTTTATTTTGTAGTTCCATCATCTATTTGACTAGAAGGGATTCAAATAGTTTACTTAAAAAATAGTTCCCCATATATGCTTTACTATGTATATATGCATGTGTTCAGTGTTTCTAAATAAGTATGAAAAACTATCCATCACCAGACTTTTATGTGTATTCTTGCATGATGTCTCTCAACTCTTTAGGTCACTTATCTATTCATTAATTACTATTAGCTATTACTGCTTTTTCAGGACTGTCTATGTTATTGCACTTAAGATAGGCAAGCCCTGTATGTTGCCCTTTATCTTAAGTTTGTCTCCGGGGCTCTCTTTAGCTATGTTGCGTGGAATGCTTCCTCTCCTCCCCTGGTAACCATCAAAGGCTGTTTCTTTCTAGACATAAATGGATGGCATCAAAATAGTGGTCTCATACAGTATTTGTCCTTCTGTTTTTGACTTCTTAAATTCAGCATAATGTCCTTTAGATGTGTTCATGTGAGATATTTCGTAGATTCAATTTATTCGTTATTTTTTCATGTTATTCCATTGCATGCATGTGTCACAGTTTGTTTGCTTATTTCTCTATTAATGAAAATTTAGGTTGTTGTCATCTTTTGTTTTTATCATGAATAAAGTTGGGAAAGGCATGGATGTGCATAGGTCTGTTCATGTAAGCATTTGTATTTTTGTAGGATAATGTCATTCTTCTTGTTCAAAGGTGACAGGCATAGCTTTCCTTTCCATAATAGTTTCATGAAAGAAGCATATTTTGAGAATTAGAATGTTTTTAAAAACCCATATAAAGGCTTGCAATGTCAATTGCTCATGTTATCTATTCCATAAAAAATAAATTGTTACACTTATACCAAATTGAATCTTATTCGAATAGTTATATTTCTATAGAGCCCAGTACTAACTGATTTTCATTGCCCTACTATTTCTTGGGGGATAAATGATTATTTTTCTAATTGATCATACATTTTCTTCTTAAGACAACTTGACAGTTGACATAATAGGCAGTCTAGGTTTTAAAATTCATAAGAACAGCTTCCCCTAGGAGAACCTAAATACAGAAGAAATGATCACAGAACTGACATTGATCACAGTGCATTGTTAAACTTGATTGTGAGTAAAGCAAAGCTTTGTGGGTGGAGAAAGTTCAGAAGTTCAAGCAGAAAACCTCTACGGGTTTGGCTCTTCTAGTTGAAATTACTTCTATAGTCCAAAAAGGAAAAAAAAACTCAATAGAAGAGTATTTTCCTGCTACTGTATAAAAAATTTCACCTTGTTCTGTAGCAGCCTATATTTATTTTGCCTGAAAATTAGCCTTTAACTAGTTCATGTTGACTTTACTTAGTTTGGACCTTTGTGGTCTATTTTTACATATAACACCAACATCTCTTAATCATATTGATATTTCAGAAAAATATCACTGTTAAATAAAAAATCCTGTTCTCTTCTCTTAAGAAGCCACTTAACATAATATATTTCCAACATATATTAATTCTAGAATAATTTATTTTATTTTTATAGGATTTAAATTGGTAAACTCTCAAAAGAGTTAAAATGTAAAAGTAACCTACTTATACAATGAAATAATATATTAAAAATGAACTCTTCACATTTATATTTAATTATTGTAATGAAAACTATAGTTTTGGTTCTTACTCTTCTATGTCTCTTGATTAGGAATGTTTCATGAGTCATTTTTAAATGATTTAACTATGTATATTATAAATTATAATCCATATTTTAAGGTAGTGCTCATTAAAAGATCCTAACTAACAAAAAGTATTTGTATAGTGTGGCAGTCATGTATTCTGCTGCCAAATTGATTAAGAATGTAGGGGTGGAGTCTGGTCTGTCAATCTGGAGATAATCAATGAGACCTCTCTGTGGGCATGGATCTCTCTGAGAATTCTGAGAAATCTCATGATATTTCCCCCGAGGGGGTGACAGACTATTGACTCAGTTCCTTGGAGATGATCTACTGACAAGACAAAAAACTCAGTCCCTTGGCACACTAGACTGACAAGACAACAAGGCAGCATGGTGATAGACCCTGAGTCCTGGAACCTGGAGGAGCCTGCGGAGAAGCCACATGGATTTA
Organism: Nesogale talazaci; assembly: GCA_004026705.1. Taxonomy (NCBI): domain Eukaryota; kingdom Metazoa; phylum Chordata; class Mammalia; order Afrosoricida; family Tenrecidae; genus Nesogale; species Nesogale talazaci. The sequence continues at coordinate 28,285 of PVJH01025657.1, forward strand.
TCCTGATGGAGCCAGACCTCTGGGGCTGGAGAAGCCAAGTGGAGAATCTTTCCAGTGCTGTGATGCTTGGGAAGGTACGAAGAGACCCCTGCTAGTGCTGAGATGTTTCTACTTCCACTGGATACACAGGACTCTGCACCCACTGGCTTGCGATTGTCCTGCACTATTGCATGTGCTTCATGAGTCTTAAGAAGACTTTATAGACTGGAACAGAACATATGGGCCAATATCAGACTGTGGACTTGGACTGGACTGGGTTGGGATGCTTTCTCAATGTTCTATTCCTGTTGTATATAAACCTCTCCCTTTTATACGAATGCATGTTTATAAATGTGTTCCTCTAGTCAGATGTAGTATAACTCAGATGTAGTATAACTGTAAATTTATTATGGAATAATAAAAAGAAGCATGGTTAAATGTTTAGCATTTTGGCCTTCCAAAGGACAGCTATTGTACTTTATTCCCTATGTTTTAAATTTTACACAATGAGTATATACTTTTGAAAAATGCAGTGGTCAATTCTGAGCATATACTGTATAAAAATGATTTCTATAACTCAATTTAAAGTACTCATCCTCCACTTCAGCAATGTTATTCAATGTTAAACCTTGTCTCCTGTTTAATCCTATTCACATATTTACCCTTGACATAAATTACAGACTTACTGCAATTAATTATTTGGAGTAACTTCTAAACACATTTATCTACAAGATACCAAGAGTCCCCACAACAAAAATGTGACACCTCTGTGCTATCAAAAGAGATATATTTTTAGCTTTTAATTCCTTTGTTTGATTCATCAATGTATTGTGCATGTGTGTGTATTTCTTTAAGCTAAATAAATTTTGGAACAAAATGTATTTTGTACATTACTTTTGGTTAATACTACCATTCAATTTTCTTGAATCTTTTACATATTTCTAGTAAATTGGTTGGAAATCCTAACATGTAGAATTTCCTACATTTGCTTATTTGCTGAGGTCATTCTCTAGGCAGTTTAACATGTACCTCTGTTCGCTGCATTTTCTGTGAACTGGTAGGTTGTTAGTTGAGATAAGTAGTTGAGGTCTATTTTCAAAATAATATTTAATTTAATTTATAACCAAACTGTAATGTCTTTTCAAGATATTAACAAGACCCCTTGAATTGGCCCACTCTAGTTAAGAATAGCAGTCCAAAACAGTAGTCACCAACAGCTCTTCTGAAGAAAGGTGAGTGAGGTTTGTTGATCCTGTACAGAGACTTACAATCTCAAGAAACCAGATTAGTCAGGTTTCTCAGGAAACCATGATTAGTCAGAGTTCACTTCAGGACAAGTTTGGTTTGGGGATTTTTGCAATATTAGAAATCATTAGTATGTTCTTTGCTATAATTCTTATTCATTCATAGAAAAACAACCTATTTGCTAGTCACCTAATGGTTTGTACAGTGCTTTGGCGCACCACTCAATAAAGGTCTGCAAAGTTGGATATGCTAACATCAGCTTTTCTCTTTACTTATTTAAGAAACCTTGGTGGAGAAGGAGGTTAAGCATTGGCCTGCTCTTGGTAATAACCAAGAATCAAATGTATCTGTCCTTCTATGAGGGATGTTGAGGCTGTCTGCCCCTCTAAAGACTCAGTCTCAGAAACCCCCTGAGGCTGCCTACATTGTGATTGTCTCACTAGGAGTCAGAATTGACTCCATGGCGATGAGGATATTTTTCTTCATTTTATCAACTGATATTCATCTTTAACTAAAACTTCACTTTGCAATTTGGCTAGCATATTGGGAAGCACTTAAGCCAAAGGGAATAAATGTAGATATCTATAAATTTATAAATCCATATGTTTCTGGGGCATATTCTTTATGAACGTGCCGGCAAATTTAAACTGCTGTTCCTGGGATTGCTAGTTACACAGTTAACTACCATGACAGCAGGAATCTTTGGTGCTCCCCAAAGTGGGCGAAACCTTTGCTGTTGTTAGTTTTATGAATTGATTCATACCCACATAGAATTTTCCAGTGATTCTTTATATTGAATTTACTACCTCTGCCCATTGCAGAGTGGCTTAGTGGTTATGTTTTGGGCTGCTAACTGCAAGGTCAGAGATCTGAACCCATCAGAAGATAAAGGGGCTTATCTTTCTACTCTCCTCACAGAGTTAGAGTCTAAGACACTCACACTGGAAGTTCTACTCTGTCCTGTAAAATTGCTATGCATTGGCCTCAAGTGGATGTCAAAGTGTTTGGTTTGGTTTGGTCCACTGAACATCCTTTCAATTGCTAATGGAACCATTTATGCATGAGCCCCACGGTACTTAATGGGTAGGACAGGCCCACATGAAAAGCACACACACAAGTTGTGAGAGCAACATGCTGGCATAAAGCAGGGAACCAATAGAAAGATCTGAGAGTCCAGCCCTAATCCCAACTATGGAAGAGCCACTCCTCTCTCCAGAGGAACTTATTTCAGAGGATAGCTCAGAGAAAGAATGTGTCTGATGAGAACAAACAGGAACAAAAGAAGAGAGAGGAAGAGAGAATGGAGTACATCCTGACCCACTAAACCTTGAGGACAATATCACTGCTCAGAGCAGCCAATGCATAGACAGGACCATTTGGCCGGACCCACAAGGAGGCATGACATCCCTCATTGACCCATAGTCCTATAATGGACAACATTGGAGGCAGTGTGGGAACTGTGCCTAATCTGACCCACTACACCAAGGCAAAACACTAAGGGCATACAACAGAAAAGCAAGGGAGCAGAGCAAGGAAATCCCAAGGAATATCAAAAATAGGCTTTGAAGCCAGGGCATGGCACCCCATCAGACTTAACTGGAAAACACTCCTAAAGGTCAATAAATTGACCTTGAGCCATTTACAGGTTTTTATATTTTCTTATTTTTTT
>PVJH01025658.1:0-31171 GCA_004026705.1 Nesogale talazaci
TGAGTTGGTCGGACCATCCCTCAAAAGACCTCTAGAGTTTTGCTGACGGCAGCCAACTTGAAAGGTTACAGGGCTATAGCTCTCGGCTCTCTGCAGAACGGTGGTCATTTTGGCATTCCCCTCAGCTCTGCGCTACTTCTCATCCTGCCCTGCCACATACACTAGGGAGCAGCTTGAGGCCCACGTACACTACGGTGCCCTAAAGGATGAGCATGACTGGAGGTGGGGGTGGGACTGGGGGTGGGGAGCCTGGACTGTAGCCTAGCTGCCCCATCAGAGTCCATATGAGGAGTTCAGGGGAGACTGCAAAGAAAATGAAGCTGGGTTGCCGAAGTCCCGTAGAATGCAGAGAGGAGCAAGTTTTCAAGGTGTGGGTGGGAAAAGCGGAAGGAAAGTTGGGGAGCCCAGTTGTCCCGCATGTGCCACCAGCACAGCAGTGGGAAGCTGGGCCTGACCTGGGCCTGGGCATCAAAGGAAATAGAGACAAAGAGATGGAACTCAAACAGGGCTTCTAACTCCAGACTGCCGAGGAGGTGAGAGGGGAGACACAGAGGATTCTTGAGCAATGGGGGAAGCTGGGAGAGTGAGGAGGAGGCTCTGACAACAGGGGACAGATGAGTCGCAGGGGAGAAGTGTTGCCATGGCTTGAATGGGGTCCTGTGTTGTGGGCAGGCAGTGTGTCCTTCATTTCCCTCTGGCTGCAGCCCCTGAGCTCTGGGAGCTGTTGCCTTTCTCCCTGGTCCAACTATCAAAAGCAAAGCAGCAGACCAAGAATTAACCAAAAAATTGAAGAGCCGGGCTGATTCCTTCATCGTGTCATACAGTGACCCCACAGGACAGAGTAGAAGACTCCACAGGGTTCCCAAAGGCTGGATTGATCCTGCAACAGCCTGCCTCAACTCCCTCCTTTGGCCTCTGTGGTGGCTCCACAAACACCCATGTTCAACCCATTATGCCACCAGGACTTCTTTGCCTGCTTAGGAAAGATGGTATTAAGTAAGCACTTCCTCTATTTTAACAAAAGTCTCAGATGGCACGTTGACATTCCCTTCCATATCTTGCTCCTAAATGGACCCTCTTGGCATTTCCTCTTTGCTCACAAAACAGATCCCAGCACATGGACCAGGTGAAGAGGAGCGCCAAAGCACACCAGGGAGAGTTGTTCCCATGGAGTTTGCTCTAGCTAATTTGTGGGTGGGGAAGGCAGACAGGGCAGAAAGAAGAGCCAGGGAAAACACGGAATGCAACTGGTTGGTGACCTAGGGGGGTGCAGCAGACTAGGCTGCAGGGCACCCTGGGGAGGTGCCCCCAGGGATAAATTACCAACCAGCTGGATTTGTGTTGCTGCAGTTAGAGTCCATCAAGTCAGTGCCCACTCACAGTGACCCCAGGGAGAGTAGAATGAAACACCGCCCCATGCTATCCAGCCCCACAATCGGTTTTAGGTTGGAGCCAAGTGATTGTAGCCACTGTACCCGTCTTCACCTGGCCCAGGGCCTTCCTCTTTGTCACTGTCCCTCTACTTTACCAAACTTGATGGCCTTCTCCCCAAACTGGTCTCTTTTGATAGCATGTCCACAGCATGTGGCACAAAGTCTTGCCATACTTTCTTTTAGAGCGCATTCAGCCTTATTCCACAACAGATTTATTTCTCTTTTGGCAGTTCATAGTACTTTGAGCATTCTTCACCAGCACTGTGGTTCACATGCACCAACTCTTGTGATCGTGAGAGCAGGGCATATTTATGCATGGCAAGAGGGGTGGGCTTAGCTAATGATTTGAGTGCTGTGGTCTAGAAAGGGGCAGTGGTCACAGGCTTGAGGGGCATAGACACCGTGTCCAGTTATTGGGCATCTACTCCTCCGCCCCATTACTGCCATTTAAATGCCAGTTACCCCAAGGGAGGGGTATGGTGAGATAATCAAGATATAGATAGACAGATAGATATCATAAATAAGGCATATATATTAAAAATGTAAGTATGTGTAAGGCCTATCTGCCTTCCTAATAATTTCCTCTCCAGCAGAGAGGGAAGGGGTCTTATAGCTCTGGAGGACAAAGGTCAAGGCCTCCCAGCCAATGTTACTTAACCCCAATTTAGCAAGTGGGGAATGAAGAGGCAGCAAGTAGGACCATATGCCTATTCAACCTGACCCAAGGCTATTCTCCCGGAACCCATTTTCCAAGACTGCTTTGACAATGCAGCACCCCCCTCCTCTACCTCCTTAAAGTATCTTTGAGAGTACTGAGGGGATTCCCATGAGACCCCAGGGAAGGCTGAGAGGCCTTATATGAAGGTAGGTGGAAAACCAAGGCCACCTTTGGTCCTTTGTTCTTGGGTTTTTCTTCAGGCTGCATTTCTTACAGGGCCTTGGGCCACCCCAAGCAGCGTGACTCTCTCGGGTAGGCAGTTTCAGCGCTGACAAGCACTTTGCTCCTCAGAGAATATGCTCAACTCCTTTTTATTTTGCAGGTCTTGCAAGCCATATTAGACTACTTTTCTTTATTCTAGCCGTAGTCCTTGGGAGTGGGAGCTGGCCACTCATGGCTGGAGGTGAAAGAGTCACCAGGGCCAGCATTGCTATAAAACAGAACCGCCTCAGCTTGGCATCACGGTCATGTCGCGGGGAAGAGGGATGCAGTGGCTTAGGAGTGTGAGAACCAGTCAAGTGCAGGGAAAGGAACATAACGGAATCGGTTGTTCAAGATGGCGAACGCCCTCTAGGGAGGACCTCTAAACTTGGTCGAGACAGCATCTTAGGGCACCTGTCTTGCTGAGGGTCTCAGCAAGTCCTCTACTTTTATTGTCAATTCTAGACTGTCGACTAGAATAATGTATGTCTCTGTGTCCTTTGCTTTAAGAAGCACTGGTGGCGCAGAGGTTGAAGCATCAGGTTGCTAAGCACATGGAAGGAGATAAATAAGGCCTTCAGTCTTTGGACAGATGCGTAGTCTCAGAAACCCTAGAGGGTAGTTTTACTCTGTCCTACTGGCGTGTCACGAGTTAGCATGGACTCAGTAGCAGTGGGTTTTTTGTTGTTTTCTTTCAGTAGGTACTAGCTTACTCTGGTTCGCTGTACTTCCTAGCTTAGCAGAACCCTCAGATTTGACACTTACAAGATGAGTAATCACCCAGCATATATGTTGATGGATCAGAATCTCAAACAAGCGAGGAACACGCTTGCTGCATTTGTTCATCTCACCACAGATGCTTTCCCTCCGCAGGCTGTTTTTTTAAGGGCATCAAATATTAATAAATGCACTTGTGAATACTCTTACATATGTCTCTAAGATAATCTGATTTCATACCCAAACCCATCTTCACCAAGTTTCCAGAATCTTTATATAGGCAAATCTTTTGTAATAAAAATTGCCTCAGAGTGGCAAGGCACAGTAAACACAGCTTGCTTAAGGCAGCAATGCAAAGGAGATTGATCAGCATGATTTAAACCCAACCAACTACGGTACGAGGCATAAAGCCAAGTCATGGCTATTTAGGAAATTCATCATCAGAGCCAAGGCTATAGTCGTATGGAGCGTTAACTACAGTTACTCCTTGTGAACAATCTCACTTTTGCTGAGTCAATTCCAAAACACAGACACTCTGTAGGCAGAGTAGAACTGCTCCTGTGAGTTTCCAAGGCTGGAAATCTTTAGAGGAGCCGAAAGCCTCATCTTTCTTCCACTGAGTAGCTCGTGGGATGGATTTGAACCAATGACCTTGTAGCTACCCATCCACCACAGAAGCATAACAGGCTATACCACCAAGGTCAGTAACTCCCAAACCAAACTCCCTGCCCTCGAATCAATGCTGCCTGAGAGCATTGTGACCCTCTGTGTGTTTCCCAGACAGTAACTGTTTAGGAGAGTGGGCAGGCCAGTGTCTTTCCTGAGGACCTGCTGGTGGTTTCAAACTCCCGACCATGCAGGTCTCGGCCCATTATCCAACCACTGCACCACCTCTGCTCCTTGCAGGTGATCTTACTGTTGTCACATCAACTTTATTGGCCTACATTTTCGAAACCGCTAAAAACTTTATTTTCAACATTAAAATAATTCTTTCATCTTGAATGGGAAATCTACCTTCAACCAATAACATTCTGTAACCCTACTGGATCCCTCTGAAAAATAATGGATTTTCTCCACTTCGCAGGGTGTGCAGAACACTTGTGGAAACACTAAATGTAAAGTCAGGCTTTAAGCTGAATGTTTTATAGCAAGAAATGAGAATAGTTGGTGGTTATGTTTTAGGGTACAAAAGAAACACTGTGTCTCAAATTGATTCAGTGCTTAGCAGGGCAAAGACAAAACAAACACAAAGAAGTATCATCTGGATAAAGGAGACTATGAGTATTAGGTCATGCTGGCATCTAAGACTTTGCTGAAATACAGAACTTTAAAAGATCCTGGATGGAATGGGGAGATTAAAGAGGACAATTGCAAAATCGTTGACAAACAACACTACAGAAGCAGGAACACAACTATGATTGAGATCTGTACATTATATTAGACAGAAAAGCTTATAAGATGGGTCCAGAATCTTCTGACAAAGGATGTCAGTCATAACCATAGGCCATGACTCCTGATGATACAAACTCCCAGTATGGTGAGCTCCAGTAGGACACACAAAGACAAGTGTCTAAGGGAGACTGTCCTTCCTTGGGCTGGCTGGGAGGAAGTAGAGTTAATCCATTTTTTAATGTACTCTGTTGGAGATCAAAACTATTCATGTCTCTGGTCTAGGAAAGGCCAGAGGAAATTCAATGCAAGGCTCCTTTAAATGGATTTTGGTCTTTTAGTGTCATCCATAAATTAAACCAAACTCATTGCAATGAAGTCAACTCTGACTTATACTGACCCTATATGACAGTGTAGAACTGCCCTGTGGGTTTCTGAGGTTGTAACTCTTTACAGAAAAAGAAAGCTTCATTGTTCTCCCACAGAGCAGCTGGGGGTTTTGAACTGCAAACCTTGTGATTAGCAGCCCAAAATGTAACCACTACTCCACCAGGGCTCCCGTTATCCATAGATTTCTGCAAATGTGGTACTCAGAATTTAAGCTCTAATACAGTTGTAAAAGTTTCAAGTATTTAAAAGATGGAGACTTGTGTCTGAGTTCCAGCTTCTTAAATACTAGGTAGGTGATCTGAGTAGAAGTCAATTCTTTCAACTAGGGTTACCTATGAACCTGTTGCCAGTGGTGCCTGCTGGACAAATTTTTGTGATGATAACATAAGAAAGTTTTAATTTTTGCCCAATTTGATGATGAGGTAAATTGGCAACCTTACACAAGAATCACTTACAGTAAGGAGATCATGCTGGTTCTCTACCCAGAAGATTTCATTCATCATTGGTTTGTTTTCTCTCCTCTTCTTTCCCTATGCAGCTGTTAGGCAAAGTTGGCTAAAGAAACAAATCCAGGGACATTCATATATGTATGAGAAAGATCTTTATGTCAAAGAGCAATTATATATTGAAAATAAAATCTCAGCCCAGTCCAGACGAAGTCCATAACTCTGATATTAGCCCATCTGTCTGATACTAGTCCATAAATTCTTCTTTAGACTCAGGCAGTCACATACAATGATGCTGAATACAAGAAGATTATAGACCAATGGGGTACAAAAGTCTTATGAAAGATGAGTCTCTTTCCTTCTTTAAAGATCTAGTTCCTCAGGAATTCTGCAGAGCAATGCAACTATGTCTGGTAGGGGCCCACATGATGGCCCTGGGTGTTCAGATGAAGCTGAAAGTCAGCAATTTCACTGTGAAGAATCTTCAAAGAATAATGGTTCATTTTGGACTTACTGATGGTTAATTTAGCCTCAGTAAGCATACTCTTTGAGGCATAATTTTTACAAATCTCTTCTCTATATTTTAGTAGGGTTTTTTCATACTTTTTTGGGGTGGGTATGGGGATCCTTTACTGAATTTAAGATTGAGGAAAGAAAGTTTATGGTAATTTAAGAAGTACAATGCCCTTTATAAAGCATGAAAGATGTTTCCCACTCCACTATTAAAAGGATAAGGACAGCCACAAAAAGGATTTTCAGAAAATAAGAGCCACAATGTTCTTGGTTAGCGGTTAGTTTTAGCTCCTCTCCATACCATTGGTCTAGCCAGATTTGTAAGGTAGAATTAGGATCATGATAGTGGGAGCGGGGAGAGGGGGATTAAGAAGCATTTTTTTTTGTGGGCATCACTGCCTCTAGTGGTCGTGGGCGCTACCTAGTGCTGCTCCTGAGAGCCGCTGCTGGATTTGAACCGCCAAGCCGGCGGGCTGCAGTTCCGCACTCAACCACTTATGCCACTGGGGCTTAGCCCAAGAAGCATTTAAGAACTAGAGGAAAGTTGCATATTTCATTCTTGCTACACTGTATGTTGACTGACTCATCTTCTCCCTGTGACCTTTCTATAAGGGATGTTACTTCAACTATTGATGGACTTTGGGTTCCCAATCTGTACTCCCCCTCATTTATAATGATATAATTTTTAGTTCTTTGATGTCTGATACCTGATCCCTTCAACACCTTGTGGTCACATAGGCTGGTGTGCTTCTTCCATGAGGCTTTTATTGCTTCTGAACTAGATGGCCACTTGTTTACTTTCAAGCCTTTAAGACCCCAGACACTATATCTTTTGATAGCTGGGCACCATCAGTCTTCTTCATCACATTTACTTATGCACACATTTGTCATTAGCGGTGATATCAGGAATGTGGGCATGCAATGTTATGATATTTAGTTCTTTGATGCCTGATAACTGATCCCTTCAACAGCTCGTGATCACACAGGCTGGTGGATAATTGCTCATTGAATACTTCTTTAGAAATCTTTTTTCCATTTTCTGCTCATATTATCTTAAAAATATATGAAAATTAAATACTGGAAAATGTTTACAGTAAGCCTTCCTCCAATGCGTTTTTCTTTGTTTACTAGTAAGTCTTCCTTCAATGCATTTTTCTTTGTTTTTCTTTTCTTTACTGACAACTTTTGCTAAAATGTTAATTTAATTTATGTGACATTTCGATTATTGACAATTTTGACATCTTAACTCAAATAAATTTATTAAGATTAGCCTACTAAAATAGTCAACTTTTAAGAAAATATTACACACAGATATATGCTTTTAACTTGGATATGCAGAGTGGGGTTAAATTTTAGAGTATGTGGTAACTCCTGGTGATGAAAGATTTGTGTTGAACAAAATTATAGAAGTATGGAGATTGGCTTGAGGACACTGATAGCCTTTCTTGGACCAGGGTTGATGCTGAGAGGAATATAATACAGAGATGAAATGCAACAAGACCAACTTTTGCCATCTCAGTTTGGTTTAGGATCAAACACATCTAGACTCTGTTGTATTATGCAAAGGGTCTTGCAATTTAAAAATATCAGCATGTATTTATCCTGCATCACAATGAACAATCTCAGTGTTTTCCATCACCACGCAGGTCAGTATGGCTTTGTGCACTCTGGGGTAGACATGGTATGTGCATAAACTGCATAAACATTCAGTAAAATGCGGATAGAGTTTCCTGTTCTCTCCCACATTTAAACAAAAAAGCATGGAAGGATGGTTCTCTCCAAAATGAACTAGGATTCAAGATCAGGCTGGGTTATTTGGCCAGAGAGGCAATGTTTTGGAGAGAACGCAGGGAAAAAAAATCATAGTATTAGTATCCACATGGATAGATTTCTGTAGGGAAGGGAAAAAAAATCCTCTGTCCTTCATCCTACTCCAGTAGTCAGCAGGTTAAGTGAAATACATTGATGGGATGCCAGTCAAGGTCAGAGACTGAAATTTAGGAATAATAGTAGTTATACTTCAGACTCTTACTTCACATTCTGTTCTAGACCACTGTAATAAAGTAAATATCACAATTCAGCAAGTCACACAAATGTTTGTTTTCCCAGTGAATATAAAAGTTAAGCTTACACTATGTTGCAATATTGAAGTATCCAATAGCACTAGAAAAATTTTTTAATATTGGGGCTGAACCCTGGTGGCATAGTGGTTGAGTGCGGGACTGCAGCCCACTTGCCTGGCGGTTCAAATCCAGCAGCAGATCTCCAGAAGCAAAGCTGGGCCTCCAACTCCCACCCGAGGGCAGTGATGCCCCCCCCCCAAATTTTTTAACATAATGAGAATAATCAAAATACGACACTGAGACACAAAATGCAGGCTTGTTACAAACCTTCAAGTTGTTAAAAAAAAATCTCATAATAATTGCCAAGCACCATTAAGGGGAGGAATAATAGATCAACTTGTCTTAATAGAGATGCCACAGTGAGTGGTTTTGCCCAAAATTTAGTCTCTCCCAATTTAGAAGGTCAGAAGACTGACTTGAGGGCATGGGCTATAGAGAAAGGCCCTCTCTCAGTCAGCTCTGAGAGAATGTTCTTATATTCTTTCAACACTAGTAGACCTGGCTTCCCTTGATGATCTACAGGTGGCTTGGCATTGCTCTTGCCCTGCCTCTTGGAGAGTCACAAAGAACGTGCTCCCAGCTCTTCTTTCTCAGCAGTAGATAGGTACTTCTCTCTGTGCACACAGTCAATCTCTGCTGAGTTAATGCAACCTCATGCTACAGAGTGTGACTCCTTCCTCCCTAGCATAACTGCCACTAAGCCTGCCTCCCTATGATCACAGGAGATTCACAACACAAATGGTAATTAAGCAAAAACAAGCAAACCCAACTCACTGTTTCCACAATGTCTACTTACAAATGTCTGATAGGGCAGAGTAGAACAGTTCCTGTGTATTTCAGAGACCGCCACTCGTGGGCGCTGGTTTGGAGCTTCCAGCAAGGGAGCAGCTGCTGGTTTACTCCACACTGAAAGATGGTCATGCAGCTTCTAGAGGCTCATGCAGAGAGCAGCCACCCGCCTTGCCAGCCAGATCAGCCGGATCAACCCTAACCTGTAAGGTGACAGACGTCGAAGCCAAATCATGCCTACTTCTGAGACTTCAAACTTTTACGGGAGTAGACAGTGTCATCTTTCTTCTGAGGAGCGCTGGTAGATTCAAGTTGCTGACTTGGTGGATTGTAGTCCCATCATAACCACACCACCACCAGGGCTTCAGGGTCATTACATCCTTCCCGCAAAACCACAAATCAGTTGAATTACATACTCCTGAGAGTCAAGGAGCCCTGGTGGCTTAGTGAGGAGCCCAGATGGTACGGTGGGTTAATTGCTGATCTGGTAACCTCAAAGTCAACAGTCTGAAACCACCAGATGTTCCTCTGGAGGAAGAGGAGGCTTTCTGCTTCTGTAAAGCTTTCCCATCTCAGAAACCCATGTGGGCTGTTCTACACTGTCCTGTAGGATTGCTTGGTGTCAGAATGGCGGTGCGCTCTTTTGTTTGAGTGAGAAGCATGGCCTAGCCAAGTGGGAACATATTCTTTCGAAGGGGATACAAATTCAAATTCATCACACTGTGTGTGCCTGTAAGCTGGGGAAAAGAGCGGGAGTGTGACTTTTAAAGGTTAGCATGCTTGGAGAAATGAAGCAAAGAAATGTAAGGGATCTCAATGCAAAATTATACGTTTAGGTTGGAAAGTCAAATGATACAATTCTCGGGGCGAGAATTGGCTTAGTTGACTGTGAGTTGATGAATGAAGAGCACATGTGTCTCCCTGGAAAGTGCATGTGGTTTAGGGTAGGTTTAGGAAAAGTGTCTAAGTGGTCTCACTGGATTTTGTGTTGATTAGACCTCACCGGAAATCATCTGTTCAGTCATCATGAAAGCTATTCCTGAAGAGAGTGCAGCTGGAGAGGGTTAGAAAGGCTAGTGGTCTACAAAACCCTAGTATAGGGTTGTCAGAGAATGGGATGTTTAGTTTATAGGAGGACTCATTGAGAGAGGGTACAAGGTGTGTGGTCTTTGAATAAAGCGCTCTTTAGAAAGTTCCATTCAATTTATTCAGTAGAGATTAAGAGGGCAAAGCTAGAACCAATAAGTCCAAATTGCAGGCAGTATAAAAGGACATTGACCCACCATGAAGAAGGACAGTAGATAATGGAGAGATAGCATGATGGATGTCTTTACACAGGGAAAGTCCTGGGTTATCAGGGAAAGTTGAGAATCCATGGAAAAAGAATATAGTTGGAAATAGTGTTTTCCACTACCGGAGATGCTTACACATTGACTGAAATATTATTTTTGGGAAAGTGGTTATATCTAGGTGTCTTTTATGCTCTTCCATCAAGAATTGCTGTGCTGGCTTTTAGAGAAAAGTCTGAAAAATAGATAATGGTTAAACTTTTAAGGAAAGAGAAAGCTATTCATTTTCATGTGATTTGTTCATATGATTTTTCTTTTTATGATTTTTCTTCTCCCAATTTTAATCTAATTAGTGGCCATAATCCCTCTGTGTAAACAAACTTTTCTTTGGTACTCTCAATACATAATTACATTTTCTCAATGCATGTAGAACATTGGCATTCAAATCTACCCTGCGTCTTTCTGTGCCAGGGAGTTAGGCTCTTCCCCACAGCTACCGAACATGATTGATTCTTAGTAGCTATGTTCACCTTCGAATAAAGATGTGCAGTGGGGCATTATGGGAATAAAGTTAATAAAGGTACTGCTGATGCAAGAATCTGAAGAGCATACATTTTTGACATTGGTTTAATTTCTATGAACAGTATTTCATTAGTGGTTGAAGAAACCTCACCACCTGGTGCAGTGAAACAATTTTAGAAATCCCTACCCTCCCAGAAAAGAAGGAAACAACTGTGGGAGTGATGTTTCTTCCTGACAAGGAAAGAAAAAAAAAACAGAGGAGGGGAGGGAACTTTTTGGGAATTAAGAAAATGAAATAAGTGAGAAACAGTGAGGTACAAAGTGAAATAGTAGGAAATCATTAGAGAACTTGAAAAGAAGCACTTAAGCTTGGAGACAGAGTTTTTTGGTCATAGACATTCAAAGTTTCTTATAAAAGGGAGGCATTTGGAGTCCAAAGTGGTCTGGTTCTTATGAAGTATGAATACTTAAGTAAGTGAAGTGATCTTAAGTAGTGAAGATGTTCATTGGTGAAGAGGAAGTTTTTGTTTTGGGAATCTTATCTGAAATATATTGAAGGTCACTCTAACTTAAAAAATGCAAGCAATCAATTCCTCTGAGAATTCATATTTCAGAATGTTCCTCTCTCAAATATCCTGGTGGCTAAGGGCACCTTCTCTTTAATTTCCATAATAACCTTCCATGTTAGATAGGGTTCTTGAAAGCAGTGGTTCTCAACCTGTGATTCTAGACCCCTTGGGGTCGAATGCCTCTTTCACAGGAGTCATCTAAGAGCATCAGATAGCACATAAACATGTCACAGTATATAATTGCACAATGTTTTGTGATTAATCACTATGCTTTAATTATGTTCAATTTGTAATAATGAAAATACATCCTGCATATCAGATATTTATATTGTGATTCATAACAGTAGCAAAATTGCTGTGATGAAGTGGCAATGAAAATTGATGAAATAGCAATGAAAATGATTTTATGTTTAGGGGTCACCACAACATGAGGAACTATATTAAAGGGTTCTGGCATTAGGAAGGTTGAGACCACTGCTCTAGAGAAACAAAATCAGGACATTTATGATTTTATCAGTTCAATTCACTTCCCTGAGAAGTTAATACAGTGACAGTCCTTCAACTCACCAGGGCTGCTGGAGTACTCAAGGAAGTTGTGTTAGTCCAAGTAGACTAGAGAAACAAGTTGATAGACATGCATATGGATATAAGAAAAAGGTTTATATATGAAAAAGGTTTATATATAAGGAAAAGGTTTATATATATATGGGACATTAAGAAAGCATCACAGCCCAGTCCTATTCAAAGTCATAAGTCCGATATTAGCCCATATGCCTGATATCAATCTACAAAGTCTCCTTCCAACTCATGAAGTCACAGACCAGTGGGTGCAGAGTTCCGGTGCTGGTAGGGGTCTCCCCATGGCTCCTTGCTTCCAGAGCTCAGGGTCCATTAACAGCATCCGGTGGTGGTAGAAGCAACTCAGTAGTGGCAGGAGTCTCCACGTAGCCTCTCCAGCTTCAGATATCTGGTTCCATCAGAGTAAGGCCATGGAGCTTCTTGGGCTCCTTCAACTCCTCAGATGCTGCCATCTTGTCTTGTCTGTAGTTTGTTGTCTCAGAGACTGACTCCCAACAACTGGGGAGATAACTTCTCATATCCATGAGTTAAATATTGCAAGATTTCCCAGAAGTCTCTGGAGAAAGCCATGCCCACATGGAGGCCGGATTGGCTACTCAATGGCTATCTCCAGATGAACAGTCTAGATTTCACCCCTACATCTCAATCATGAAATTATCATAAGCACATGACTACCACAGAAGTGTAAGGTGAAGTATACAGGAGCTCAAAATTATTTTTTAATAAATAATCATGGTTACATTAAACCTCACCCCCATGAGTCCATTCTGACCCGTAGTGACATTATAGGACATGGTAGAACTGAGACTGTCCATCTAGAGGGGAGTTGACAGCCCCATCTTTCTTGTGAGGAGCAACTGGCATTTGGAGATACTGACTTTGTAATTCTCACACCAAGGCATAACCCACAACACCATCTGGGTTCTTAATGGTTACATTAACCTACGTCAAAGAGCACTCAGCGAAATTCTCAGTACCCAAGGATACTCATAAGACTTTTTTGGTGTTCAGCTCTTAGAAAAACAAAAGACTATTTGCCAGGACAACTTGTTCTCTTTCAGAGTTCAGTTTTGCTTTTAACTGAGATACACTTCACATACCATGCAATTTAATCATTCGGTCATCTTAAGAAGATTTGTGCAATCATAAGCACAACAATCTCAGAGCCTTTTCTTCTTGTTCTCATTGTTAGCTCCCCATCTCCCCACATCCTCCCCTAGGCAATTATCTACCTAGTTACCTTCTCTATAGATCTACTTCTCCTGGATTTTATATACAGAAACATCAAACAAAATGCAAACAGGAAGCAAGCAAACAAACAAACAAAAACTCAAGAAGAACAACTAGAGAAAAACCCCAATCAAAAAGAAAGCAGAAAATATTAAAAACTTAAACAAAATGAATGGAGCAAGCAATCCTGGCAGAGGATGAGAGTAACTGTTGAAGATGAGACATAAATTTCACACACCCTCCTCCACCTCCCCACCCCCGGTTCAGCATCAATCCTTCTGCTCAACTGTGGGATTGTAACTCCTTTGGGACTATTACATTTGGACTTGTCTCCGTGAAAGTGAGTACACTTCCTCAGAGAAACTCCAGGTGGAAGAGAAAGCAGAATTCTTCATGTGGATTAAGGTTTAAAACCTGTGAGTGTAAAGAGAGGTGGGAGGCAGCAAATGGAAAAGCCTACAGGGCTCATGTCCTCTTGGTTAAGATTCAGAAATGGACATTGGCAGACCACTTTGGGAGCTTGCATAAATTCTCAATCTCTTGGAAAACCCAGAAAGTAGAACTCACGTCAAGGACAGAGACAATAAATTGTGGTGGAGTAAAATTTGTTAATATAGCTCTTCTGTTCATCTTTTTTTTTTTCTGTTCATCTTTTTGTTAACTCCCGCCAAGTGAATGAGTGGGGCCAGCAGTCTGTCAGTTTATTGAACAGGGTTAACTTTTGTGTTCTCTGATGCTGGAAGCTATGTCAGTGGTATCTCGAATGCCCAGCAGGGTCACACAAAGTACATAAGAAGATTTGTGCAATCATAACCACAACAATTTCAGAGCATTTACTTCTTATACTTATTGTTAACTCCCCAGCTCCTCACCGTTTCAGAGATGCTTTCAGACTAACAGCATCAAAGATGGATTCAACAGTCCACTGGCCACTGAAAACCTTATGTATGGCCGAGAAACGTTGTTAGATGCTGAGGGCCAGATGAGTGGAAGCAGACCATCGTCAGAGACCGTATGTGAGGAGAGGTCCCTGGGTTGAAAGGCACTCGGAATATGATAAATGAGGAGTTGCTTTCCCGAAGGAGAGTTCATGATGGTGACATTACTGGAGTAAAGCATATGGCTGTAGAGTCTTCCAGATATTCACGTCCTGATCAGGCACAACTCAAGGTAAGAAGCAACAGTTGAAAACACTAATGCATGATTAGAACATTGGAAAGTACAAAGTATGAATTTAGGGAAATTAGACATCAACACATAATTACTGGATCACATAATTATTGATATCCTATGCATAGATGAGTTGAAATGAACTGGTATTGGCCATTTTGAATCAGAAACTCTTATGCTTTACTCTGCCTGGGATGACACAAAAAAAGAGGAGTGGTTTTACATTCATTGTCTAAGGAGATTTTTGAAGTCACTCTTGAAGTACAATGCTGGATCATATCAATCCACCTTCAAGGAAATCTGCCATTCAACTATCATTCAAATTTATGTACCAAACACAAAAGCTAATGATGAAGACATTGAAATATACCAATGTCTTCATTAGAAATTGGTCAAATGTGTAATCAAGATGCCTCGAAAATTTTAGGTGACTGGAATGCAAAAGTTGGAAAGGAAAAAAGAAGAGTAATTGAAAAATATTGCCTTAATGGTAGAAATCAAGCTGGTACTTTCAGGAATGAATTTTGCAAGACCAATGACCCGCTCTTCACAAATACCTTTACAAAAATACAAACAGTAGCTGTACATTGACTACTCCAGATGGAATACATAAAAATAAAATTGATGACATCTGTGGAAAGATGTGATGGAGAAGCTCAATATCAGGAGCTAAAGCCAGGTCAGGAGCTGACTGTGAACAAAAAACCCCATCAATTTCTCATATGTAAGTTCTGGTTATATGTAAGTTCAGGTTAAAGTTGAAAAGAATTCAAACAAGTCCACAAGAACCAAAAGACAATCTTGAGTTGACCCGACTTGAATTTTGAAAACACCTCAAGAAGAGATTTACTGCATTGAGCAATCATGATTGAAGACCTGATGAGCTGGGGGAGGTCATTTAAAAGATAGGAAAGAATGAAGAGATTGAAGAGGATACTGGGTGGGAAAACACTCTGAAACTTGTTTTTAATGATAAGGTAGCTAAGGCAAAATGAAGAAATATTGTAATCAAAGAGCTGAATGGAGAATTTCAAAGGGTAGCTTGAGAAGATAAAGAAAGATATTATAATGAAATGTGTAAATACCTATAGTTAGGAAACTGAAAGAACTCAAGAAAAATTCAAGCCTTGAGTTGCAATTTTGAAATATTCTATAGGCAAAATATGGAATGATGCATCAAGCATTAACAGGTATTGGAAAGAAAACCCAGTCATTGTACTAAAAGAATTAGTCATTTTTCAACCATTTCAGAAGGTAGCTCATGAGTAAGGGTGCTGAAAGGAGAAGTTCAAGCTGAACTGAAAGTATTAGCCAAAAGCAAAGTTCCAGGAATTGATGGAATATCAACTAAAATGTTTCAAGAAGCTGATGAAGCAATGAAAGTATTTGTTCATCTATGCCAGGAAATTTGAATACAATCACTTGGCCAACTGACTGGATGAGATCCATATTTGTAGCCATTTGAAAGAAAAGTGACCCAATAGAATGTTCAAATTAGAGAACAAAATCACATTCAAGTAAAATTTTGCGAGTGATAATCCAACAATGCTTGCAGCAGGGCACTGGCTGGGAGCTGTCAGAGGTTCAAACTGGATTCCGAAGAGGACATGGAACAAAGGCTATGATTACCGATGTCAGGTGGCTCTTGAGTGAAAGCAGAGGATACCAGAAAGATACTTACTTGTGTTGTCTTGACTATGCAAAGCATTCATAACAAACTATTGGTAGTCTTAAGAAGAATGGAATTTCAGTACACTTCATTGTGGTCCTGTGGAACATGTACATGGATCAAGTGGCAGTTGTGCAAATGGAACAAAGGAATACTACATGGCTAAAAATCAGGAAAGACATGCACCAGGGTTGTAACCTCTCACCATACTTATTTAATCTATATGCTAAGCAATGACAATCAGAGAATTTAAATGACATGAAGAAGCATGTGGCATTAGAATTGAAGGTTTATTAACTTATGGTATGCAGATAACACAAGATTGTTTACTGAAAGTGAGGTGTACTTGAAACAGGTTTTGATGGCGATCAAGGATTGTAACCTTTCAATATAAAGAAGACCCAAATCCTCACAGCTGCACCAATATGTATCATCTTGATAAATGGAGACAATATTAAAGTTGTCAAAGATTTTGTTTTGCTTGTATGCATATTCAATTATCATTAGACTATCAAAGAGTCTATAGAATGGGTAAATCTTTAGACTACTGAAACCCAAAAATATTACTTTGAGGATTAAGGTAGGCCTGACCCAAGCTATAGTATTTTCAACCACACCAGATGGATGAGAATGTTAGAAATTGAATAAGGAAGACCAAAGAATGGACATGTTTGCATTATGGAGCTCACAACATATGTTAACAGTACCACAAAGTAGTAAGAGGCCAAAGAAATATGTTTTGGAAGAAGTATGGCTAGAGTGCACTTTAGAAGCAAGGACAGTGAGACTTCAACTCATGTGCTTTGGACATGTTGTCAGGAGAGATCAATCCTTGGAAAGGATAATGCTTGGTAAAGCATAGGAGCAGCAAAAAAGAGGAAGGTCCTCTAAGAGACAGATTATCACAGAGGTTTCTACAATAGGCTCAAGTACAGGAACAGTTGCTTGTGAAGATGATGAAGGACAGGGCATTGTTTTTCATTCTTTTGTGTATAGAGTCACTATGGGTCACAACTAACTTGATGACTTTTAGCAACAACAATGGAACCAGGAACATATTTAACATTGATAGAGGAGATTGGTCAGTTTTAGTTATTACCGCCTCCCTCCCCATCCCAGGCTACACTGAGGGGCCATCTCAGCAGGAAAGTGAGACATGCCAGGACAATTGGAAGACAAGCACTTTCAGGATATCTGTGTGAATGGTGCTTGAGACAAGAGTTACCAGGGAATGTGGCACATAGGATACATGACAGAGCAAAGGAGTCAGGCTGAGAACAGAAGCCAAGGCAAGATAACTATGAGACGGAACAGAAGAGTGGCACTGAGAATATGGGACAAGTAGGGAAAGAGATGGGTGAACTTTCTGGACCATGAAGACAAAGAATCACAAGCCTGCGCAGCTGCAAACTAGAGAGAGACTTGATTGTTGTGGACCAATGACTAGATTTTACTGTTACTGATTCTGACTTGTGGTAACCCATTAACTCCTCTAGTAAACCCCCTTCCTTTGTTGCCTGTGAGTTCTATGTGGCAACTGAGAAGAAGGACGGAACCCAGCACAGAAGCAGAGAGAGTGCTGTGGGATAAAGGGTTGATGTTGGAGAGGGTGAAGAAGGATGGTGTGTGAAAGCATGTCTGACCTCTGTTCTGTGGCATAGGAAAAACTAAGGACATCACATCTGACCTCCCTCCATGCCAATGGCTTATATAGAATGCAACTGTTTTGAGAGTGATGAGGGCAACAAATGTACAAATGTGCTTGGCATACAACGTATGGATGTATGGATTGTGATAAGATTTGTATGAGTCCCCAATAAAATGATATTTTTAAGAAAGATAAATGCCTAGAATCATCACCCTGTTCCCCACTTACCCCCTACCCTGTTGTTGTGACATTCTACTGGGATATGAGAAGGTAATCCCAAGTCAGGGTTTTAAGGTCTGCATGGTCATTGGAGTAAGTAATACGCTCACATTAAAAGAACAGATGGGAGGGCTGAGCCTCGGTGGCGTAGTGGTTGTGTGCGGGACTGTGGTCCACTGGGCTGGTGGTTCAAACCCAGCAGCAGCTCCCCAGGAGCAAGGCTGGACCTCCTACTCCCACCAGAGGGCAGTGATGCCCACACACACAAAAAGAACAGGCATGTTCCAGTAAAAGTCAGAAATCCAAAGAGAAAGATGTGACAATAATGGAGAACCAAGGAATGAGTTCCTACATGGGAATCGGATCTCCTTGCGGTGGTGTTAATTGGATTAATCTCCAATTTGGGGGTTCTAATTGTGTGTGCGTATGAATTCAAAGCTAGAACAATAGAAGTAGCATAGTAGAAATTACCTGGTGTAAATAATAGAAGGAAATGAACTGAATTTCAAAAGAGCCCCAGAAATACGTTGAAATAATAGCAAAAGATTTTACATTTGTGCCAATAGTCTTAGAAGGAGGCGAGAAAGAATGATTCTAAAAAAATTCAAAAAGTCATGGCTAATTCCGTAAATATGTCAAAGGATGTAAACCAACAGATTCAAGAAACCAAGAAAATGCCTAACAGAGTCAACCAATGACATCTATGCCAAGATGCATCATAATCAAACTTTTGAAAACCAGAGACAAAGAAAAAAAATCTATGTAAAATAGCAAAAGAGAAGAAACACTTTGTTCTAGGAGAGCATATAATTTGAGGGTGAATTTCTCGTCAGACTCTGGTGGTCAGAAAGAAGTGGCACCTTTTTTCCCTCCAAGTGCAAAAAGGGAGACTGCCAGGCTAAGGTTTTATTTCTGGTGAAAATGGCCGTTAGGAAAGAAAGGGAATTGGAGACTAGAATTTGCTATCAGCGCACCTTCTGTGCATGGCTAAAGGATTTGTATCTAAACAAAAGAAAATTATAAAAATAAGGAATCTCAGATCGTCAAGACATGGAAAAGAAGAAAAACGCAGGAAAAGGGAAAATCCAATAGACTTTCTACCCTCTCTCACATTTTCTAAACTAAATCTAATGTACGGAGCAAAATTATAAAAATGCATGCATGCCATGTGAGAAAATATTTTGAAAAAATTAATAATAGTGGGGAGAATTGTGTAAACAGGCAAAAAAGGGAGGTAGGGTCCTTATACAAGGAGGTTCAAAAAAAGCCAATGCTAATTTTATTATTTTTTTTATATTAGGGAGGTAGTGCATTTGGATATATTCCACCAGGTCAGTTGTTAATCAATCTTTTGATTTAGAGGTTCTGACAAGATTGTGTAACAGTGTGCAACATAAAAGGCCTGCTTTGTGGCATATGGGAGACTGGTTTTGCCTACATGACAATGCACCTGCTCATACAGCCTATATGTGCCAGTTTGGGACTAAAACCAGCAGGCTTCTTTTGCTGCACACAGCTGACTCATCTGCCCTTGCTTCTCATGACCTCTTTTTGTTTTTGCCAATGCAGAAAGATGTGAAAGGGGAGTGATGTAGAGGAGGTGAAGATGATGATGATGTAGAGGAGGTGAAGCAAAAAACAAGAAAGGCACTGTTAGACATCCAAACATGAGTTTGAAAAATGTTTCCAAGAATAGAATTACAGATTTGATGAATATATTAAGGATAATGGAGAATACTTTGGATGTGACAATATTATTTGTAAAAAATAAGAATACAGCTGTGAGGGAAAAAATTGGGTTTTTGAGGGGAGTAGGGGTACCTCCTTATCCTTTAAAATTTTATTGAAACCGATAAAATTCTGACACCAGTAGATGATGGCATTTACATATATAAAACCTATTATCTACAGAAATCACTTGCGTTAGGCAGGATTCTCTAGAAAAACAAATCCAGGACACTTATGACTATATATTTATAAAGAAGATAGGTTTATACAGTTCCAAGAACTATAATAGCTAATTAGTCCACACAGCAGTACAGAGGATTCTGTTCAACTCACTTCTGAGGAACAGTTAATACACCGGAACTCCTTCAACTGAGGAGGTTGCCAGGTCCAAGGTCAAGGAAACAGACTGCTGAGTCTTCCATAAGGCAATGCAAAATATGCCCACAGGTAGCAAACAGCGGCTGAGCAAATCAGACCCAGATGGGATATTGAACTCAAACAATGCAAGGTGAAAGGACAAACCAGCCTCAAGCTCATGTGATGTACACAACAATAGCATGGTGAAGCAGGTCTCACAAAATCCCGAAGCTCTAGTGACATGATCCACTGGTTGCCCTGTACCAAAGGTAGTGCAACTCACAATTTGAGGCAGAGGATTAGTTAAAGCAGCAGCATAGTGGTCTGATCATCAAAGAGAAAAAGAGAGAGGGTCGGCTCTCGCTGAGCCATTTATTTCTTTGCCCTGCAACCAACTGTGACTTGATTAATTCCTTATGTTCCTATTGGCCAGGTTGGTACAAGAGGCCTACCTATATCACACTACTTAACCATATAAGATAGATATGCTAAAACACACTATGAATTTATCAAAATACAATTTTAAGGAAAAATTAAACTAGTATCTAGTAAGCCAGAAAATAGAAATAACAAGTACCTGGGCGGGGGTGGGGGTGGAATCATAAATAAAACAGGAAAACAAAGCCTTAATATATTAATAATCACATGAAATATAAATGGCATAAGTATTCTGTAATAGATTGAATGTTTTAAATAAAAAGAACAAATTTGGGGGAATCAAGTGGTGAGATATTAGGAATTAACTGTGCATCCTCAAATACAAGTGTTTGTATATTAACCTCTATATATCTGTGAATACAATACCACTTGGAAGCCATTTTCTTTGTTTTATTGATGAGACTCTACCCTTTTTTTTCTTAAAAATCATTTTATTGGGGACTCATACAGCTCTAATCAATACGTATACATACACACATACATACATGCGTACATACATACATTGTGTCAGTAGTTACATCTTTTCTGGGGTGGAGTGGGGTTTTTTTTGTTGTTTTTGATTTGGGAGAAGTAAACCAGTTTTATAGGGCAAGCAAGCTTAGGCAATTGGCATATGGTGATCTTCAAAATTAACAAGTGAATGGCAGCACTACCGTTATAGGGTATGTGCTAATCATTGCAGTTTTATATGAAGAACAGACTAGACAGACATGCAGGAGTACATGCTGAGCAAGACCAATGCTGTGAGAACTGCCAGGTACCACGGAATACCAGGGTAACTCACAAGAAAGGACTCAATATGTCCCAAACCCTGATTTGGACTTGTGATATTCAGAAATATGAGAAAATAAACTTCTGTTCTTTAAATCTTGTGGCTGCTGTATTCCAGAAGCACACACAAAAAATGAAGACATGCTCTCACTAAGTGGCAACGATTGGTAAAATTAATTACAAAATATAATACACCTGTATCCTGTCTCTTAGAAATTCACTTGAATGATAACTTCATTAGTAGGGTGGAACAAGAATAAAAAGATGGAACAAGATATATCATGAGAACGTTAATCAAGAGAAATCAGGAATGGCCATATTTACATCAGACAAAGTATACTTTAAAGCAAAGAAAATTACCAGTGACACAGAGGATCATTACATGATAAAAAGGGGAAATCCACCAAGAAGACATAGACTCCTGAATGTGTCTGCACCTTGTACAAACCAAGGAGGAGAAGCTGGAAGAAACAAGCGCTGACAGAAAGAGACTTCTGTAGCTAGTGCCTTACCTTCAGAGTTTTATTCTCCAAAACTATGAGGGGAAAAAAAGTTTTTTAAGGCCATCTACTTTGGGTATTTGAATTACACCCGCACTGGAAAACTAAGTCAGTTCCATACTGAGATTCCATTTATAATACATGGTTGAAGTTGCAAAGTTACAGAGATTGAGGCAGATTAATGGTTCTCACGGCTAGGCATGGAGAGTGAGAGAGGTGAGAAAGAGAGAGTAAGCAGGAGTCTGGTGGTAGAACAGCGCCTATGTTGATCGGTGTGGTGGTTCCTCATATCCCCCTCTGAGAAAATCCCATAAAACTACTTACACACACAAAGGAGCACATGCCAAGCAGTTAACATCCAAATGAGTTTTGTGGATTCTACTATTGTTAATTTCCTGGATTTGATGCTGTTCTGTAATTATGCAAGTTGTTACCAGATGAGGGGCATGCATGATCACCGCATATAATTGGTGCTTGTTTCTTTTTATTTTTCCATCATCCTAAGAATCTATAATTATTTCAAATAACAAGTTCAGAAAGGGGCCTTAGGCAGGTTAGGTTACAGAATCCCTATGTCTGATTTTTAAGGGGTGAACTAGATAGCATCTTCTTTGATATGTCAACAGTTAACAATTATCAAATAATCACTGTGTCAAGCACTTTGCTGTGAGCTATGTCCCATATTTTTAATGCAAATAATGCACACCTTTTACCTGTGTTTGCCAACTGCACACTCCCTTCAGGAGGTATGTTGGTGAGCATGCTCTGCTAACTTTTACTTGTACAACAACATATTAAAAAGTTGGCATAGTGACACTCATGAATTCACCTCTTGTGGAGAGGACAAGGTGGGCAAACAGACATAAGAGCGGCCATTATTTGTGCAAATATACGGCACGTGGTTTTAAAATATAACCCTCAAATTTATAAGTCATTATTAACCCATATTTCAGATGACAAAGTAGACACTCCCTCATAGTTTGGTTTCCTTAAATTTCACAAGTCATGAAAATAACACCACAAATTGTTCTGACTGCTGTGTCGAGGCCCTTCACAAGCGTCACCCTATGAAATGAGGCAGAACAAGAAATGATTTCCATGGTGCCCGGAGAGCCTGCTGCCTCTGTTTTTATCTTGTGTTCTTCTTCCTAGATGCTGAGAGTTTCGATCTGAAGAAAAAGACTTTTTCATTTCTGATTATCAGTGGCTCTGGCCTATGAGGGAAGGGCAAGCAGCATCATATAAATCGAAAATACACAAGAGGCAAAGAAGTGGTATCTGTAGGTCTCAGTTGCACTTTGCCATTTTATGGAAGAAATGTTCTAATTGCACCAGAATGTTTCTCCTAAGACTGGTTTTGGTTTTGATGATGAAAATTAGAGTGCGGTAAATTTGACCAAATTGGTCACCCCATTTGAAAGTTACTAGGAAATAAACAAACACATGTAAAACACTAAAAGGTCCAATTGATTTCACTACAGCCAATCAATAGTTTTTCATTTCCAATTCAGCGGGTAGCCTTCGTTTAAACATCCATGAAAAAAAGGGGTTGATTTTGCCACATACTGTTTACTGAAAATTAACCACAGGGAGGCAGAATGCAGAAGATTCGATAGCAAAGCTCTTTTCCATATAAAAAGCCTCTTCATGTGGATCATATAGAAAAGTGCTCTATCATTTGTATATTAAGAGCTTAAGTACATTTTTCTCCTATTCATAGTATGCTTCATATTTCAATTTATGATTCTTTTCTTGCTATAGAAAGATTTTGTAATTGAGCTTCTAAATTGGTATCACTGGAAATATTAATGTGGTATTCTTTACCAACATAAATGTTGTCTGCTTAGTTTCTTAAAATACCAGATGGTTGATTTTTAACAATGAATCTTTTAGTTTTTATTCCTAAATTGTACCAATAAACCTCTTTCCCAAGTGGTGAGTGATTTTCCTTGATTTATGGTATAATCTATTTTTCTTTAAGCAAATATAGCCCCTAATATCCACTTAGGCTGTCAGGTATTGTGCTACATACTGAGATTTAGTATGAAAATGGAAATTTTCATATATATGCACTTTTAACCTTAAAACTTTTAACCTTAAAACGATCTATATTCATTCTAATAGAAATGAAAAATAAATGCAACTCTTGCCATGAGGAGCTCACAATCTCATGGGCAATCCTTGCAAATAAAATGATGAGCATGGGAATTGTAGCATGCTGCCTTGAGGACAGAGTGGAGCTGCTTGCACAAGGATGAGTAAGAAATGTTGGGGACAGTTAGTTCCCTTAAAAAGTTATTTCTGACAGGTGAGACCTAGATTCCAGGAGATATTGAGGACAATGAGGAGTTCTAATTGGAGAAGTGGATAGGATCCATCTACAGAGTCTCAGAGGGGAGGAGATTGTCACTAAAGGCAATCAGGAAACACTGAATGATCTTGAACTTGAAAGGGAAGGTTTGCATTTGGGCTAGGTCCCTCTAGCAGCAGTGTATCTGTGTGTGAGCAGGGTGGGGATAGATTTTAGTTAGACAGGTCTACTGGCTGGGAGAGAAGCTCTGGGGGAATAGTCATTAGCTATGGGGCTGCTGACCACAAGGGCAGAATTTTGAAACCACCAATGGAGAAAAAAGAGAGTTTCTATTTCCAGTAAAGGTTAATAGTCTTGGAAACCCACAGGCACAGAGTTTCCTAATCTGTCCTTTAGGCTCAGTATACATTAGCGTCAACTGAATGACAGTGAGTTTTGAGTGAGAGGCTGGGAGCTCACTTAGAAGTTATTGCATCACTATAAGTGGGAAATTTAAAGGATCTTCACAAAAGTTACTGCAATAGGAAAATGAGGAGAAGACATCAACAAATGGGAAATCCAAACGGAGATTTCTGACTTAAGAAACTAGGTAGGTAGAACCGAGACAGATGTACTTCTGTACAAGAATTAGATCTGGAAGAGGGCAAGATCAATGATAATCTGCCCACTTGGACACATCTAAGTGGATTTAGCAAACTGACACTTTAATCAGCCTAATGAGACATGCTCCCACCCCACCCCCCCAATTGGACTTAGAAATAGAGTTGTTACTATGATCCCAATTTTACCTTATAAGTCCAGCTAGAACAGGGAATGTACTCTGGAGCCGGAAACATGGGGCATTCAGGACAGATGATCCCTTTAGGACCAGTTGTGAGAGTGACAACACTGGGAGGATGGAGGGAAGGTGGAGTAGAATGGAGGAACTGATTACAAGGATCTACGTATAACCTCCTCCTTGGGTACGGACACAGGGAAGTGGGTGATGGGACACATCATACAATGTACGATATGACAAAATAATGACAATCTGTATATTTTTAAGGGTTCATGGGGGAGGGGTAGTAGGGAGAGAGAGGAAATATGGGGAGCTGATACCAGGGGCCTACGTAGAAGGAGGATGTTTTGAGAATGATGATGGCAGAAATGGGCAAATGAGGTCCGCATCCAATTGATATGTGTATTGGCTGTGGTAAGAGTTGTATGAGCCCCCAATAAAATGATTTAATAAAAGAGAGAAAAAATAGAAATAGAGTTCACAGAGTCAACAGTTTAGAATCACTCAATAAGGCAGAGTAGAACAGGGTACATTCCCTGTTTTAGCTGGATTTATAAGGTGAAATTGGGATCATGGCAACTTAACTCTGTTTCTAATTCTGATTGGGGGTTGGGGTTGGGAGCACATCTCATTAAGCTGATTAAAGTGTCAGCTTGCTAAGTGCACTTGGATGTGTCCCAGTGGGCAGATTATCATTGACCTTGCCTTCTTCCAGATCTAATCCTTCTGCAGAAGTACATCTGTCTTGGTTCTACATACCCAGTTTTCTAACTCAGAAATCTCCATTTGAATTTCCCATTTGTTGGTGTCTTCTCCTCTTTTTTTTTATTACAATACCTCTTGTGAAGATCCTTTATCACTTCCCATTTATAGTGATGCCAGGCTGGCAAGTCTTCTTGAGGAGCCATGGCAGTGGCGGATTCAAACCCACCAGTACCAACCGTTCATTACCTATCTGACACACCAGAACCCATGTTGACCTTGACATCAGCAGTCTCTATATGCCTGAGTGCCTGCAGGCTCCTCAAAAAAGCCACAGGGTGGTAGCAGTGTGAGGTGCCATTGAGTTGGTCTGACTCATGGCAATTGATTCCGGCTTATAGTGAACCTGTAGAGACCAGGAGAATGGTTCCCGAGGGTGTCCAAACCCATGAATCTTTACAAAACCAAACCCCTACCTCTTTCCCTGATGATGGCAGGTGGGTCCCCCTCACAGGCCTTCCTGATAGCAGCACAATACCGAACCCACTGTCACCCCAGGACTTCTTTAGAAGGTACTTAACCCACTGACTCCAGGCCAGTTTCAAGTCATAAGAGATCCCACAGGGTTTCCTGGCATGTAAATCTTTACCATACTGCCTGCCTCATCTTTCTCCTTCAAAGGAGGGGGTGGAGTTCCCAGGTTGACAGAAAGTGAGTAGTGTAGCACTGAATCATGGCACTGCAGGGACTCCTATCCACAGTGAGTGCTGCAGAGCTTGTTTTCTGATTTCCTCTCCTGGTCCATTTCTCTACTTTTGCTCTCTGAAAGGCTTACAAGCTTATCGATATACTTGGTGGCCCAACATTTCAGAATGGAGGCATCCAGATGTGATCTGGTTTAACTAACTGGAGCAGATGGCCAGTGTGCTCTCTTTCAGATTGAAGACTTGCATCTTTTACTCTGGAGATGCACCGTCTACCATTGATTGAATCATTCTTCGCATCTCTTTTCCTGCTCTCCTTGTCTAGGAATTCCATTCTAGTCATCAGATGCTTGATTGTTTCTCATGTCTTCCCTCCCATCCTCAGGTACCATTTTGTTGCCCTGTCTGTTCTAGAAGGATTGCTCATCTTTTCATCTGTCTTTTGGGGCAGCAACACATTTCCAAATAGTTCCTTTTAATCCTCTGTTGCTTCTGTAAGTACGTAGTTTCACTTTATGGATGTGCTGCAATTCCTTTATGAGTCAGAGGATAACGCTTTAGTTTTTCTAGAGGTTGCTTTGTTTCTTTTGGCCGGACTTTCCTGTACAAAGATTTTGGCAGATTTCTGGTATGTGTCTTGTTTACAGACGAGGCAGTAAAACAAAACTGATTGGTTGTTCCATGTACTCATATGTGGGTAGTGAGAAAAGATAGGCAAAAACTTCTTTAGTGTACTGGAGGAGGGTGCTGAGGAAAACCTACATGTAAGTTTCTTACAGTGTTGTTATGTAGATTCCAGGCAATTCCTAATCACAGAGGCCCTAGGGGACAGACTTCTCCTGACAGAGTAGAACAGGGTTTTGCAGGCGGCAGTCATTATGGGGGCAGATCGGCAGGTCAGTGTTGGCCCCAATCTTTCAGTGAGCAGCCTCACACTCCATAATTGTTCCACCAGGGCTCTTCCTTACACTGAGGAGTCCTGTCTAGCTTCTTTAGAGAAATAACCTCCTTTCATTGCCTGGTGGACAGAGCCCCTTGGAGCATGCTTTATGCTGGAGTTGGGAAAGTGCTCTTGTGCTGGGCCACCAACTAGGCAACTGTGTCAGACAGGGTTCTCTTAGAGAAATAAAACCAGAACACTAGTAATTCTCTTTATATATTTATATAGATAGAAGGATATATATATATATATATATATATATGATAAGAACTAAACAGTTAACTACTCTATAAAGCAGTACAATGGCTTGGTGCAGCTCACTTGCATGAGACATCTAGTAGACTGGCAGTCAGTCCTTGGAGTCTTGAGGACTGCTGAGTCGTCCTCTGTAGAGCAATTCAGGCTATCCAGCTAAAAGCAGCAAACAGCAAAACAGGTCACCAGCAGTCAGACAGATGACAGAGTCCAACAGTCCCCAGCTCAAGAGATGTATATTCCAGGAGCATGGTGAAGCAGGGCTTGAAGGAACCTCAACTCACAGCCACACAGTCCACAGATTAGGCATCTCATGGGTAGTGTTGGTTGGAGGTCGAGGCACAGGACAAACAGGGCAGCTGTCTGGTCTGAAGATCCGAAAGCAAGAGAACAAGGGCGGAGCTGGCCAAGCCTTTGCTATTTGTACCCTTCAATCGATCGCATGTGTTCGTTGGTCATATGGTCACGACAGAACTTCCTATAGTCTTTGGCCATGTTGGCACCACAAGCTTACCTATCACAACAATGATTCCAACACAGTTCTCTTAGCCTTCCTGCTTAGCTTTGTCTTCAAAGGACTCTAGGATTATTGCATTGCAAACCATATAGAATCTTCTCCCAGCTTCTATATAGTTTCAAATAAATTTTGACTAAAAACATCTTGTATATTATATGCTACAGATTTCCTCTGACTGAATTTGTCAGTTATCACACTACACCTTCTTAATATATTTCATAATTTGTGAAATCACCCATCGATTGATGATCTCTCTCGTCTCTGTGTTTACATGTGAATTCACATGATTTTAATGAGAATATTCAGCGGTGGAGATGCCTTTAATCAAATGTTCCTGTGAGTACAGTATAATTCTGTTTGTGTCTCTAGTTTATAGACTTCATCAAGGTAGGGATCATGAATGTTTATGCTGCTTATGCCCAATGTGTATTGTAATGTCTCATAGCATCTTAAAATATCATTGCTAAAGAGCAAATAGAAATTGTGAAGACATCCAAGGGAATATGCAAATATGAAAGAAAAACTTTAATATTTAAATCAGTTATATCAAAACATTAGCATAATAATGGACCCTGGATGACTGAGAATCTACCACAGCTAGTTGTTCCCCAACAATGAAAAGGTTGGCAAAGAACTTGGCTTGTTCTAGGAGCTGATGTCATTTAGAATTTGTGTTTACTGTGTGTGTGCATGTGCACACCTATTTTCATCCCATTCATCTGAATTTTCTTTTTTCATTAGGCTTTCAATTTGTTAATTTATGATTTGACTAGAGAGCTTAAGAAAAGCAATGTTCATAATTGATGAGGAGAAGCTATATTGAAGACACCAGATATCACAGCTGCCATAATATCTGGTTCCCAAGCTGTCCTATACTGAAATGTAGATTAACAACTAAGTTCATTAAATGATGAATGTTGGACACCTAGCTTCCACTGCTCATCCTCATTAGTTAGGCCACCCACTCACCAAAGAAAAATGGAATACCTACTATTCGAAAGAGCAAAAGATGGATTACTTTGCATATAAAGTCAAGTTATCAGATTCAGGAAACCTAGCATGGATGAAGTGACGTGTAATATATTAATAGAGACTATTAGAGGGTTGCCACAGGCCCATAGCACACTGATGCAATAGTGATCGGCATGGAGCTACACGATCATTTAGGCACCAGTCCTGGGGTGGATGCAGATTAGCAATAATTCTCTAACCAAAAAATCAAACACACTGCCATCGAGTTGAGGCTAACTCAGACCAAGCCTAGTAGGACAGAATAGAAGTAACCCTGTGATTTTCTGAGGTTCTACTCTTTACACAATTGACTACCCTGTCTGATTTTGAACTCCGGCTAATGGGTAACCCTTTTGCCACCAGATCCCTAGACATTATACAGAGGTGATCTGGACAAAGCACCATCATTTAATGCATCAATACAGAGATATCAGCAAGATCCCAACATGACTTGTAACTAAGAAAGAATTTATTTTTAACCTGGTTTTCCTAAAAGGGATAGGTATTGGTGGTCCAACCTGCAATGTGATGGGGAAAACACAGCAAAACAAATAATGCAGTGGCTGGCACAGAGGATTAAAAAATGTGTTGAGAATAATAAATATGTAAAACTTAAGGAGGTCATTTTGTCCTTAAAATGAGTTACTCCTTCCAAAGTGTGCCTTCACTCTCTCATTTACTTTATAATAGCCCTGACACATTACACATTTGACAGCATTTTGAGGCTCCCACCCATTTTGTGACCTTTACCCTAACACCTTGAGCTCAAAAAAAGTATATTTTAAACAGAAATGGATTCATGCCTGACTATGAGTTGTTCACTTCCAATAGGAACATGTTTGTCCTCAGATCGCTCAGTTGGCTATTTTATCTTCCTTTTAGCTCTTGGAATCCTGGAACAAAACAGCACATGCCTATTAGCCATTTTCGGTGGCTTATGCCAGGGTAGAGAACATACTTAAGCAAATTGCATTTGACATGAAGCTGGCAGGGATGGTAATCATATTGCATGCCAGACTCAAGATTCAAAAAGATCTTGACAGGCTGAAGTAATGAGCCAAATATAATAAGATGAAACTTAACAGGGATGGATGCGCTATACTTTGGTCAAACTTCCAATTGAACAAGTGCAATATGAGGGAGATGCCACTGGAAAACAACTCTTATGAAGGACTTAAGGGTTTCCATCTAGATAACACTTCATGGGTCAGTTGTGGAATGCACTTCATCTGAAATTAAATGCAGTTCTAGGCCGCATTGACAGAGGTCAGTGGCTGAAAATGAGGGAGATAATGGCTCTGTTCTGTTCTAATAAGGTCACTCTCCTGTCCAGGGTGTGGATAGCTCCTTTGCCGAGGAACACATATTAATAGCTCTCTTATAAATGGGATAGACCAAGAGAGACAACATGTGATACAGGAGAAGGTAAATTTTCAGGACACCCAGTAGTGAGACTATTCTGGGAGAAAATTGGAGGTGGAGGTCTTATACAACTTGGCTAGAGACATGAGCCTAAGGAGAGGAAATGTTAGTGAGAAAAGGCCATTGACTATGAGTGGTTAATGATTTTCCCTTCTGAATTGTAAATTTCCTCCCAAATCACGCATCTCGGTGGCAGTTCAGTGGCATGCAATTAGCTTGTGTGTGGAGGGAATTGTCTTTGTTAGCTGCTGCAGCGAATGGCGTGTGTATAACAGAAGGATCTGTTTCCCTGTCTGGTATCATTTTTATAATGGCTGGTATGCTTGAAGTGTGTTCCCTAGGTTAAATTCAGGAAATGCATGTTGCTTCTTGCAAGAATATTATAGCTGTGATCATGCATTCTTCTCATGGTATATCTTATCAGTCAGGCGTGATATGACTTTTCCTATCACTGTGTGTGTTTATGTTGATCCCTGGATTTAAGAAGTGTCCGCTACTTAATTGGAAATACCTTTGCAGAGGGGTTGAGGGGAGGAGAGGAGCCAGTCAGGGAACAGTGTAGCATCGATGAAACAAATGACTTTCCTTTAGTTCTTAAATGTTTCATCCCCCATCCCACCCCCCTATCATGATCCCAATTCTGTCTTACAAATCTAGCTAGACCCGAGAATGTACACTGGTATAGATAGGAACTGGAAACACAGGGAATCCAGAACAGATGATCCCTTCAGGACCAGTGGTGAGAGTGGTGATACTGGGAGGGTGGAGAGAAGGTGGGGTAGAAAGTGAACTGGTTACAACAAGCTACACATAATCTCCTTCCTGGTGAATGAAGAACAACAAAGTGGGTGAAGGGGAACAGTGTAAGATATGATAAAATAATAATAATTTATAAATTATCAAGGGTTTATGAATGAGGGAGGTACAGGGAGGGAGGGAAAAATGAGGAGCTGATACCAGAGGCTCATACTGAAAGCAAATGTTTTGAGAATGATGAGGGCAACAAATGTACAAATGTGCTGAACTCAATGGATGGATGTATGGATGGTAGATAAAAGCTGTATGAGCACCCAATAAAATGATTTTTTAATTAATTAATTAATTAAAATTCGGGAAAAAAAAT